>PVLD010010160.1:0-72345 GCA_004027595.1 Dinomys branickii | reverse complement strand
CTTTCCCACGTCTCGCCCCGGCAGCCTGGTCCGCCCTACCACATCTCCCCCGGCATCTCAGAGAAATACGCCCAGTTTAAACTTCCCAGCCGAGGTTCCGGCATTCACGCTCACCAAGTCTGTCTCGAGCTGGTGGTGTTTATTAAGGAGGTTCGCTCCCTTGCTGCTCACCCGGTCGCCATCTTCCTGAGTTCTCTCCTTTTGGGCTTTCTGCGCGGCCCGCCCAATGCGCACGAAACGTGAGACCGCTGGGCGTTGCCGCCGCCAGAGAGCCGATCTCTGTCGGGAGTCGCCGGAGAGCTGCGCCGGGTCGGGAGGCGGGAGGGATCGAGCTGTCTGTGTTCTCAGGGCGTTAGGACCCAAGCAAATGTTCCTCCTCGCTCTCGGCGCTTGGGGCCCTCCGCGCGGCCCGCCCGACACGCGGGAAACGTGGGATTGCCGGGCGTCTCCGCCGCTAACAAGCCGATCTCTGTCCAGGTTATTAATTTTGAGGCCAATTTTTTCTTCCAATACCTCAGTAATATTGTTTGACTCTGTCATAATGAGATAACTGGATCTTGTCAGGCCTTGTCATTTTTTCTGCTGTTTTTTAAAGACAAAATCTCTGATATTATTAGTATTATTATTATAAATCAGTGGTCTTCAGTGTATTAAAAGTCATGTAACCATCATCACAATTTATTTTAGAAGATTTTTATCACTCCAGAAAGAGACTTCCTACCAATAACAGTTATTTCCTCTTAGTGCCCTAGGTGACTACTAATCCAATGAATCTGCCTGTTCTAAATATTGCACAGAAATAAGATCATGCAATATGCATCCTTTTGTGTCTTGCTTTTTAATTCGCTAAACATCTGGCTCGTCACGTATTAGTATATATCAACACAGCAGAGAAGAATGAGGAAATTGGTCTGTGCTTGCAAGCTCCGTTCTCCCCGAGCAGTGGCTTTCGTGATGCTGCCGTCACCTGTAGGCATCAGACGCCGGGTTGTTCAAATCTTTGATGCAGACTCACACGAGCAACCCTCGAGGGAGCTTCCAGGCTTTCAGCCTTAAACTGGGGCTGAATTCTTGATTCCTCTTGTTCTTCAGTTTTCAGCTTCTTGGACTGAGTAGCTATTGAATCCTCTTGCTCTCCAACCTGCAGATGGCCATTCTGAGTATCCTACCTGTAATCCTGCCTGTCACTCTAATAAATAGGTAGGTAGATAGATAGATTTTCTTTTAGACAATATAGGTCTATATATTGGCCTGTGAATTGATACTCTATTTTTTTTTTGAACTGATACTCTAGACTTAAATAATTAAGAATTCATCACTTTTCAAATTTCATTGATTTAGTTTTACTTTTTTCCACTTTTTGACTCGAATGAGGAGGAATCTAGATCTTGAAGCAAAGCATTTCATATTAACCAAGAAGAAGTCATTGAAGCTGGTAAAAATATTCTGAGTTTTAGTTTAGGGCTTCCAAGGACAAGCCCTGACTCCCACTGCACAGGACTCACTGGGGTGTGAGTGCAGCACATGAGGAGACTCAGTGTGCTGTGCTCTGTGCAGCAAAATTGGATCTGGATGCGTGAAAAAGATCTTGGCTTTGGAGTTAAAAATTTAAGGATTAAATGCATGACACGAACTAAGATCTTAATACCTTCATCGATCCTATGGGGAAAAATAATAACAGTCAGGATCCTTATGAAAATTTACTGGTGAAATAACTGCCTCGTACAGTGTCTACCACACACAAGTTTATTATGATGGCAGTTACTTTCTTCAAGCAGGAAATAAGTTCCAAAATGTACCTAAAATCATGTATAACTCACAGGTAGATTGGCAAGCAGGAGCACTATTGTATCCTTTTCAATAAAGTTAAAGAAAATTTACTGTACTAGTTTCTGGAAGCTCAGTCCTGCTTCCCACCCGCCTTATCCTCTAACTTGAGTGGTTGGGTACCCACAGCCTTTTTGCATTAAATTTTACATTGAGTTTTATGACTCTGTTATTACATGTAATATCCGAGGACGCCAATTTCTCAGTCCTTCTATCTCTTCCTCCCTGGAGTGGTATTAAGTAAAATTCCTAACAGTATTATAATAGATTGGCTGAAATCCAGAAGCAGGGATTACCAAGTAATTATCTGGAGGAGATTCAAAAAATGTATATTTTTGTGTTTATATATAAAACCTACATTAAATTTAAGGCAAGCCAAAACATGTCCTAGTTTGTGTTACCAAAACCCTATGCCTTCAAAATACTGTTTTATATCATCTCCTCCTCATTTATAAAGAAATGATTAATAGAGGTTTAGGATCCAAGGTCTTGATTGAAACTTGGTCCTCAAGTAGGATGGAACTCTTATCTGTCTTTTTTTTCGGTGAGAAGGGAGTGGAGAAGGGTAGATGGTGTTCACTGGAATGGGTGCCTTCCTTTGAAGGTGGCCTCCAGGACTTGCATCTGTGTCCTATTATGATCCAGGCATTGGCCCATCTGGTATTTATAAGCCTTCAGGGGCATTTTAGTGCTGACCCTTATTATGAGCTCCAGTTAACATTAGGAAAAGATATTCAACTAACATTTGCTTCAAAAAATTGCTGAAACTGTCTACTAATCTGCCTGTCCCACTTATGTACTTACTTCATAACCACACGATCACATATTTTAGGCAGGTATAATCCAGAGGATCTTGAGGAAACCAGATCCACTGAGATAAGGCAAGTCCCCTTAATGTTATCAGAAGTTAAGGAGCCAGCTAGATCAGTTTCTCAACCACAGATAATTTTATAGACAGTGAAATCTAGACTCAGTCTATAGACACAGGCACTTATCAAAATTCCTTTGAATTATCTCTTCCATAATACTCATGGTCACTGGCAAACGTAATGCGCTGTCTCCTTCCAGTCTCCTCTCTTCAAGGCTAAAAGTTTTGATCTCTCAAAATACTGATATAAAACAGTATTTTGAAGGCATAGGTTTTGCATCACAAGAATGTTTGATGTCTGCTACGCCACCTCTTCCAGGCCCTTTGCCCCAGTTGGATTTTATGGTACTTCATCTGAAGCAGAAATGAACTTGTCCAAAGTGTTGATGCTAAGGGACAGAGGCATATCAATATGGTAACCTGGACCAGGGTAACTGGGACCCCAATTCTCCTCCAGGTAGGTACACTGAGTGAAGGAAGGGTCTACTTGCAAATGGACCTGGGAAGTTTTCTGGGGCCTGTGTGATAGGACTCTAGGGGGTGGTAAGGGTATAATGATGAAATAAACCAGTGGCATTAGATTGTATCGCATGCTGCTATCTTTTATTGTGCTATAAAATGGCTCATTTGGGGGGCAATGAGAGTTTAAACTTTTCTGCTGTGCTCAGATGTCCTGTTGGTTTTTTAACAACATTCTGTGTCTCCTTCTCCCTCCTACCTTCTGGCCCTCCATCCCCTTTTCTTTCCTCCCTCCTTCTCTGCTGCCTTCTTTTCTTCTTGCTCTTCCTTCCTTCCTTCATTCCTTCCGTTTTGCTTCCTTCCTCCCTCTTCTTTTTTTCCTGCACCTGAATCCAAACCTGCTTGCCCTGCTGTTACAAATTGTATGACTTTTTGGTCAGCTTGTACAACTTCCTGAAGCTGATTTGGTATTTTTTTACCTCTGAGACTAGGATAATACTCATAAGATTGTTGGGAATTTTAAATGAAATACAATCAGTAAACGACATCATCTTACATTGCTTAAAAGTGCTCAGTTAGTGTAAAATTTTCTTTTCCCATCTTAAAGGGTGCACTGTAGATGAAGGAGAGGGCAACTGTGGTCTGATACTTCAATCTTATAGGAGCAAGGATTAGGGTGATTAAATGGCAAATGTCCGTTGGTGGTGGTGGCACGGTACACATAACACAGTGGGCTGTTTGCATCGTGGAAAGATCTAAATGATTCGCCATCACTGGTTCAGACGTTCCTATTGCCTTGTTAAAGTCTTCCCTGGATGAAAGAGGGGACATTGAACTGCAGGTGACAGAACAAAATTACCTTAAGGACGGTCAAAGCTAGAGTACTAGGAGCTGAATGCTGTTCCCTCCACCCCTCCCAGTTTGCTAGGTGGAAGTCTCAGGCCCTGGCACCTCAGCATGGGCTGTATTTGGAGACAGGGTCTTTGAAAGAGCTGCTTAAATTCATGGCTGTTCATGCAGCTTAGTGGTAGAGCAATTGCCTGACTGAGTTGCATTTCCAGCACCAAATAAATAAAGCAATAATGAAGTTAAAATGTGATCATAAAGGTTAGGCCTAATCCTAGTGCCCTTATGGCATGAAGAGATATGAACATAGATAAAAGCAGGGAAGAGAAGACCCTGTCAAGATACAAGAAGACAGGCACTTACTAGGCAAGCAGAGGCCCTCAGGGAAATGAGTAAAACAAACAAAGCTGTGAGAGGCCTCTTGAATTTTAAGACAACACTGTTCGATTGGTTTAAGGCTTCCAGGCCTACAAAATGAGCTCTGTGGTGAACAATGGTCTTTGTTCCAGTAATGGCAAAAGTAAGGTCAGCTGTAGAAGAAATCAGAAATGTTTAGGCTACCGAAGGGAGAGCTTGGATACGTGAGAGGGTTGTTGGACAAATTGAGTTCCTCAGTGAGCAAGGAAGGGTCTGATGAGCCCTTGGTTACAAAATGTAGCTGGAATGATTGAGGAGCAAGCGCGCTTTGGGAGCGACAAGCTGGTGTCAGTTAGGCCTCTGCAGAATGCGTTTCCAGCAGCTGCTGAGCATTATCCCTGCTTTTTAATCCTCTCGTGTCAGAGCTGTTTCAGGCAGACTATTCCTAAAAAACCTCATGCAATTAATATCAATTATGTAGGTTTGCTGCTTTAGTCAGTGTCAGATATTTTAGCACAGGACAAGATGTTATTACTATTATTACTGATAATTACCAAGCTGAAGAGTCTACATGACAAATGGACTTAAAAATGGGAAACTAGAGGTTTAATTATTGTAAAAGTTTATGAGCAGGAAAACTTGGAATTAGAGTCATTCTTCATCAGGGAGTTGCCTTCTGGAAGTTTCTGCATTATAAGATGAGGGATTGGAGGATAAACATGCTGAATTTCGCTCCAGCTTTGACCTATACTAGTTATAAAACTTCGCCACACATTTCTCTCTCTCTTTCTATCTGTCTGTCTTTTTGTCTCTGTCTCTGTCTGTCTCTCTCTCCCTGCCCTGTTTTCTCCATCTGTATAGGGACCAATAGTGAAGCTACTTCATGAAGTTGCTGTGAAGTCCAAGTGAGTTGGTACATGGAAAACCCCCAGCACAAGCCCGGCACTGAGTCATTTCCAAATGCATGAGAGATATTATTAATAGCCTTATGGTTATGATTATGATTGTCATGTTACTAGTATTAGGCAATATTAGAAAGGATGACTGCATTGTATGGTAGATAAGGAATCAGGCCAACAGATACCTAAATTCTAGCTCTGTAATTTTCAAGGCAAGTGTCCCTGAGCAAATAACTCGAGTTCTTCAAACCTTAGTTCTCTCCCTTGCACAAGGGGGATAGTAGTATTTATCTCACCAGAGAGCCAGATGTGTGGTGAATATTAATTGCTCATATTTGTTCAGTATTTATGACTTCCCAGGAGTGCTAATAACTTTACTGTCAGCTAAGTTAACTGTCTCCTCAGAATCTATATGATAGGCCCGATTATTATGTTCATTTCCTAGACAAGCCAAATAAGATTTGGAGAGAGTGAACGACTGTTTTGGGGGTCTCTCAGCTTCATGCTGACAGGGCCAACCAGTGTGACTCCAAAGCTCAAGCATTGTGCTTTATCGCCTAAAGTACCTATAATATGCAGAATCTTATGAAAGGTGGTTAATAACTATCTTATTTTGGTTTTAAACTGAAACCAAGTCATATGCTTCATTAAACTGGTGTCTTGTAAGAGGGAACTACTTCATATTTAAACAGGAGGTGTTTCTGCAAGCAAAAACGAAAGTAGCCCATCAGTGTGAATATTGGTACAGTCTATTGATAAAGCCCCTTGCTCTGCCCACCTCTCTGCTTCTTGATCAACCTTCAAGGACTGACTACTTCAGTGGCCAGGAACAAGTAGTCATCAGCCTGCCCATCATCCTTCCTGTTCCGCTTGATGATTGCCCAATGTTTCCCCATTCTTACTTGGCCTCTTCTATGATTTGTAGCTATTGCTTCCCACTCATTTGAAATTGAAATTTACGTACACTCTTGCTAAAACTTCTAGTAAACACTAAATTGAATGACTTATGGTCCAGTGCTCTAGTTACCATGAACAATGATCCCAATATTTTTTAAAAGGAAGTGTGTTCGTAACAATGGCCCACTAAAATACACTAATGGCAGCCCCTTTCTCCAGAATGCTGCACAGATCTGCTATGTAAATGTTCTGTCTGCTTTGGGTCTACATTGCTCTCTGCTGGTACAGCTACCCATTTACTCATGGGAAAAAATGTGTTTTGAGCCAGAATTATATACTGGAGCCTAGCAGAGGTTCTGGCAGTAAAACAAAGATAAAAACATTGAATCATTTAATGTTTGAGCCCTAATAGACTTAACATTCTGGAGGACAGAGAGAAACAGTAAACAAAGGAATACTTAATAATATATTTGGCCTGCCTAGTAGTTACTTTTAAAAGTGCTTTGACAGGGTGGCACAGTGGGTGAGTGAAGACTTTTGTATTCAAATTCCAGCTCTGTCTCTCACCATCTGTGTGAACTTGGGCAAGTTATGGGCCTCTCTGTGCTTCCAATCTGTCATCTGTAGAGGAAGGGTGAAAATAATATGCCCTATCTCATAGGACCGCTAGGAAACTGAGATGGGCTAATGCTATGTGAATGCGTTATGTATAACTGACAAATACAGGAGGAGAAAAATAAAGCAAGGAAGGGAACACTGAGAATTTAGAAGGATAAAGCATAGTTTTACTAGAGAGCTCACTAAAAAGGTGATGTTTGACAGTGAGAGAGCTGTGGGAGAAATGCTTTCTAAGCAAAATGAACCAGAAGAGCCCAGCTGTGATCTGGAAATCTGCTGGATATGTTTGATGCATAGTATGGATGTGATAAGCGAGACACAAAGGAAATTTAAAGATGGTTGCAAGAATATGGACATAAAGCAGGATAACAGCACTGAGCAGATTGGAGTAAAGCAGTTTCAGGTGGGAATGTGAGGAGCACATGCTGAGGATGAGATGTGTCTTGGAAATAATCTTCATGGTGATGAGACAAAGTTGTTAAAGGACTTTGAAGTTCAAGAGAGAGGCTTTCTTTGGAAATACACAATTTGGAAGCCTGGACAGAGAGATGGTATTTAAAGTCATGAGACTGTATGGGAGAATTAAGGCACAGGGTGGACAGAAAGAGGGTAAGAGAGGCACTTGACACTGACCCTGATTAAGAGATCGGAGAAAAGAATAAGAACCAGACAAAGCCACCAAGATGGCAGCATAATGGGAAAATATCAGGAAATTGCAGTGGCCTGGAAGGAAAATTAAAAGGAAAGAAGTGTTTGAATTAGGAGAGAATGACTGCCTTCCTGAAGTGTAGCTGACAAGTCAAGTAAAGCTGAGGTTCATAATTGAGTTTCAGGCTGTATAATGTAGAGATCATTGACACATTTAGTGAGTATGGCTTGGTAGCTGTGGTAGAGCATGTACCAGACTGAATCCAAGACATGAAGTTAAAAGCTAATTGGAGAAGAATTAATCAATGAGTGTAGCCAACTGATACAAAGAATTTTACTATTGTACTAGGGGGTGGAAAGGCTGCATATGCATTCTAAAAGAATGGGCACATATGATGGTGAAATTTCCTTACTATTATAGCAATTGTCTCAAGCAGGAATCAGACATAAATTGAGAGGAAGTGTTGGTAGATGTTGGAAGAAAAGGAAAAAAAGAATGAAACTGTTTCCCTGGAAAGTGAAAAAATGAATGGAATAAGGATTTGGCATCAGATGTCTGGAAATTAGTAAGAGCTCACTTGAAGTTCATATCCATATAATAAAGATGATGCAGGTCAGGCAATCTGTATTCCTATAGCCGTGTTTTATAGCTGGGGTACCGGCAAGAAATAGGCTGACTTGTACTTACTAGTGTTCTGATTTTCCTAATTATATTGGTCAGCTTTCCTACTGCTGAACAAAATACCTGACATCCAAAACTTAAAAGAAAAGAGTTTTAACTTGGCTCATGTTTTAAGGGAATTCAGTCTATGGCAAGCTTGGCTCCAAGGCAGAAACATTATGGCTTACGAATATGGTAGAGTAAAGCTGATTATTTCGTAGCAGCTGGGGAATAGAGAAGGACCAGAGAAGAATAGGCAAGGAACAAGGCATAGAGACCCCAAGGCCATGCCTTTCCCAAGTATACCCCAAAGTGTGCCCCACCAGTGCCCTGAGGCAGATCCCAAAGCCCGTCAAGTTAATACTCTACCCAAACTACCACACTAATTGTGTGCAGTGAAGGGAAAAATGAGAAGAAAATTAAGCATTATGAAAGAGTAATTATAATGAATTAATGGAATTTAAACTTGGGAAGGAAAAAAGGGAACATCAGGAAGAGGAACAGTGAAAAGGTATTATCAAGATTTTACTAGAGCCAAGTGATCTGAAAAAGTTCTCTGGAAAAATAAGAAGTGCTGGACAGAGTAGGGTGCACAGAACTAGGACTGAAGAGTGGTTGTGATCAGCAGTAATTAAGGAGCTCTGTGTCAGGAGCATGAAAGTTAGGGTTGAGGGTGAAGAACTACATCAGTGAGGGGAAAGCATAGGTACTGAAGGTTGAGTGTCAGAAAAGCTGTTCCACGTGTAGAGAAATCATCACTGAGTAAGAGTCATGTGGGGCAGAAGAACGCATTTTGGAGAGAAAAATTACAGTATGACACAGGAGTTACAAAAAGACTGAGAGAGAGAGAGAGAGAGAGAAAGAGAGAGAGAGAAGGATCATTCTTGATATAATCTGTTATCAAGAGACTCATATCCAATGTTTTTAGAGGGAGAAACAATCATGGAAGGAGAATGGCCTGGGAGGGCAGTGAGCACCAAGGAGGATACCTTTCCCATAGCTTGATCCAGAGATACATATGTGTGGCTGAGGGAGAAGCACAGCCACTATTGGAGGAAATTCCAGGTAAACCAGTTCCTAGAGGAAACTATGGCTACAGTTAGTACAGGAAGCAGAAAAGGAAATTCAGAGAAAAATCTGAAGCTGTAGAAATTCAGTTTCTTGAACCTGGGGATTCTAGGTGTTGTATGGGATAGAGTTTAAAAGCTGGGGACTGGTAGAAGCAAGAGCTAGAAGAGGGGACATGTTGTGGCGTCTAGGACTGGACCAAGGGGTGAGGATGACCTGTAGTCAGAAATTTCTCATCATATATGCAGAAATAAGGGCCCATACAATATTGATCTCTAGTGCACTTAGGTAGGTGACCTTGAGCATTGGAGTTCAGCAGGGCTGCTTGTGGGAACTCCTTTTACAACTGTGTGAACAGAAGCCTGAGGAGGAGGAAGTGTGGGACTACTAAGTAGTGACCCACATTGACCCTAATCACTGACGGGGAAATGGGGTTACTCGGTGAGCAGACTCTCTGCTGCTGACTGTGGGTGGAAGTATCGAGACCTGGGGAACCTGGATTTCCCTCCCTGCACACAGGCCCCTCTGCATACTTATGCATGGAATGTGAGTAAATCCATCTAAAGCTTCAGTGACTAATGAAGCTGGGTGGCCCTTGATCTAACTGCTGGGATTTGGAGCCTAAGAGTTTTCACACTGTGGTTAAACAGATTTCACAGCTGGCTGTGTGATATTGAGAAGCCTTAATGAAGGAGAAGTTCCACTGGCGATCCATCAAAAGCAGAAGTCAGTAGTACTAGGCATGTGCCTAAGGAGACCCCATGGGTGGTGGGCACAGAAAAATAACAATGTTTTAGGAGCGAAACACCAGGCTTCAGGGGCCACTTGGAGCCCAGGGCTTGGATTCCTCTTGGCTCCTTGACACTCCATTTTGACAGACAAAGTGATATCATTCGTTGTTCTGTGGTTGGCTTGCTGCAGATTCCCTGTCTTGGGGTAGCAAATAGCCGAGTATGAAGAAGCTGTGACGCCCTGTGGTTACTGTTTGTGCTAACTTGGGTCTGCCGTCAGAGGTCTGCCACTCCTGGGGCTCTGCTGGATGAAACACAGAGGGAGATGGGCTGTTAGATGACGGGGTGGACTCTGCCCAGGCTATGCAGTTGAGCCGGAGGTGGGAGGGGAGCTGATGGCTAACACCGACAGGCCACAGGGAGAGACAGGTGATGGGGAACAAGCTCTTCAGGGGACGATTAGGGAAGCAAGCCCTACTGAAGCAACAGCTCCAAATTCTAGAGATGATTCTCAAGTCCTCTGATAGTTAGTGGCTCAGAGTGTATGGATTGGTTTCTACCCCGTCATTATCAGCAAAATGCCTTCAAACACCCACAGCCCCATCAGTTTCATTAATAAATTAATGTATATTCATGATATTAGCCAAGAAACAGACCAGAGCCTATGATAAGTAGCAGGAACTCATACGTGGACTAATTTTCATAGGCACCTCCACAGGAGCTGTAGCAAAAGAATCAAAGGTATTTTCAAGTATAAATTTCGCTGTGAGTTTTCATTTTATTTGCAGCAGGTTCGACCTGGGTAACCCAGTTTTTCAGGAAAGTACTAAGAAAATAATCTCTGGCCAATTTCTCTTTGTTGTTTGAAAGATATGAATAGATGCAGATCAGAAGTGAGCTTTGTTTCCTAAGTTGTAATCTCACCCTTGAGAGAAAGGGGCTTTGGGTGAAAATCATAACTAAATAGTGGACAGTTTGGGGCACTCCTTCATCTCTATTTTGTCTTCCTTGCCAATAGAGAAGACTGGTTAGTGATTGGGTCCCGCTAAGAAACAGAATAAAAAGGAGAAAAGATCGTCGGAATCCCTCCAACTGCTGTTTGGGGACCTTGGCAAGAGAAGATTTTGAGGAGTGGTAGGAATGGGAGTTAGCTGGGAGCGGATGGCAGGTATGGGGGGGGGGAGACACGGGGTACCAAGGACACTGGAGAAAGCTGACTCTGACAGTGGGTGATTGAGCAAGGCTTTGGGTGGGGACGGGATAGGTTATGCTGTGACCCTCAGCTTGCTTCTGTGTGCAGGGGAATAGTGCAGGAGGTAGAATGGCAGAGCGATGAGGCGGTGCAGAGAGGAGGTGGAAATCCAGGGAAGGCACCCTAGAGGAACTGAAGGAAGAAGGGAATCCCTCCACAAGGGGAGACACACTTAAAGGCAGAGGAAGAGAGGAGAAGATGAGAGCAGTAGGACTTCACCAGGCCTGTTGCCTGCCTGCTAAGACAGTGCAGGGCCACTGATGAACTGTGGATATTCACACCCAGAGATATTCGCATTGTTCTGGACTTAAGTGAATGCTTAATTCTGGGTATGTCTCATGTTTGAAAATCTTCTGTATAACCCACATTTTAATTCTTTTTTTTTTTAATGGGGGAGGGTTGCAAACATTATGCCTTTCATGATAAAGTATGTATTATAAATTCATCTTTTCTTGGAGGAAAAAGTATGTTGACTTTGCATTAGCAAAGGGAACACCAAGAGAATGGGGCCCGGAGAATATTATCTCTGAAAGCTTATGCATCATCCTCTTAAAATGTTAATGTCCCATTTCCAGCCGAACAAATAAACCTCTACAACTTGGGTGCAACTCGTCCTAATGAATATGAGTGCCAGGCTAGCAAATAAAGAATCTGCTTTTGATTGCAGAAAGCATCTTTCACAAGGGAAAAAAAAAATCAGTCATTATTTAAAAAATTGCTCCATTAATGTACCACGAACAAAGGACAGTTAGTTTGAAAAGACCAAACAGCTTTTCACTTTTGAGCACTTAATTTTCAATAGGATTATAAACAAGATCCTCATGAAACTCTGAGTAGTCAGAACACCAGGATCAAACCCTGAGCTGCTTTGGTCTCCGTATGTCTCCCACGGCCGGTTTGCTGTTGCTTTCTTGACGGACTGGCGAGTTGTTCTCTTGCTGGTGTTTTTATCGCAGGCTTGAGGGAAATGGAGGGTGCAGAGGGCTGCGCTCGTCTCCAGCTCACTCTGCCAAGGGAGGGTGTTCCATTAATCACACTGAGCAGCACTGTGTATAGCCGTGGTTGTGTTAGCCGGGACTTGGAAGAAGGGCTACATGTTAAACGAAGTGAGAGTGAGTTTGAGTCTCTTTTGTGCACCCTTCTACTTCCTGGTTTTGATTGAGGTAGATGTAGTAAGTGTGAGATTATTGTCGGAGGCATTTTGCATTTGTAGAGGATATAGGTCATCACACCCACAAATAAACACATATAAGAATGTACACATAAATAATGTAGAGACAGATCTATTGCTGATAATACTTACGGCCTCATTTAGAGACCTGTGGTTTAGGAAACGCTGGGAAGATTTTGCCCCTTAATAGCGAGCCAGGTCAGTTTGTGGCCAGATACTCAATCAAAATTTATAGATGCTCAAGTGACTAAAAGGAACGTATGGCAGATACTGTTTGGCTCAGCCCCTGAGTAAGGGACACTTTTTCTTGGGGTGGGGAGTAATTGTTAGGATGAAGCAATCCTCCCCCAGGTTGCCCTGCTATATCCACAAAGGGACACACTGCGTTGAAATATAAATCAATTGCATGGGCAGCCACGCCCCATGACTTTTCTTTCTCCTTCTATGCTCTTCACTATAGCAGTCAGACACTATTATTTTGATTCATGCGCTTTCCTTAGTAAACACCAGCTACATGCGTAGAAGATACGGTGGTCCTCTGCCAGGATTGCTTAAGGACTGAGAACTGTGATCACTGGATGTATGAACACAGATACACAATTCACGCAAGGCTGTAAAAGGCACTAGAGCTGGCAGACACATCACCCTTGAGAAGGAGCCAGATGCTGGTGTTCCTCAAGCCAGCTCAGTACACCCCAGCTGAGTTCGACAAGTGTTGTAGTTATGACCACACATTCAGCACACAAAAAATGAATCAGCAGTTGAATTCAGTTTAATGAATTGTTAGTTTAGTTACAAAATGGAACTTAGAAATTTTAGCTAGTTTTTCTTAGAATAGCCTCTAAAACTGTACTTTAAACAATTCATTTAAAATAATACCACTTTTTTTTTTTTTTTTTTTTGGCGGTACTGGGGATTAAACTTAGGACTCTGTGCTTGCTAGGCAGGCGCTTATTCCACTGAGCTATATCCCCAGCCCCCAATTCATTAAAAATAATTTTATTAGTGCTGACTATCTTCTCTTCCCGCTGCCCTGTCTGCCTCAAATGAATCAGCTTTCCCCAGATTTCCTGTGGGAATCACTGAGATAGTGCGGAGCTCTCAGGGGTCAGAGTAAGGCACTGAACGAATAAGGCTCCCCTCTCTGACTGTTTGACCAGAGAAATACTTAAAGGTAAGGAATAGGTAGAACTAACTTGGAAGCAGAAAAAAGACCCAACAGCAAGTCACCAGCGGCATCAGGATATCTAAGAAAGAATGTGTCCCCTAGAACAGATAGGTGGAAAGGGATCTGTAAAGGGTTAAATTTCCCCCACCAGCAGGGAGCTCTCCGCCTCCCCCTCTAGCTGTCCCTCCCCCTGAATCTCACCTTGTCTGTGCAAAGCACTTGATCTCATTCCCTGCTACCTGAAGGGGTAGTCAGGCAAATGCACCTGTTTCCCTCTGTCTTCTTTTTAAGATGATGATCATGACAACTACGAAGACGTAGAGAACATTGGTCTGAGACACTCCAGTGCCTTCAGGTCCTGCCTGCATGAGTGGAAGCTGGCAATAAACAGTAAGAGGAATGCAAGCTTATGCCGTCAGACACCACCACCTCACCTCCAACAGCCCACTTGAAGCGATGAGAGTCAGTCATTGTCTTGCTTCAGAGCAGCTTGGCATCTGGCGCTGCCTGATTTGTGAGTTCTGAATGCTAAAATGAACTCATTCAAATTTTAAGATGCCCAGGCTTATCTCTTACCAGATGTAGAAAGCCATTTATGTCTACCGGTGCTTTCCACTTCCTTTGACACGTCACCCTGTGGTCCTGGCTGTTGGCTTTACAGTTTGTCTTTTCCTTCTCCTCCTGCCAGGGTGGCAGGTGTTACCCACCTGCTTGTAAGGTCTGGGTCACTTCAAGCCTTGTGCTTGCCTGGCGGCACTTCCATCACCCTCAGAGCATGTCTGTCTAGTGGTTCCTTCACACTTAATATAAATAAGTTGTTTTCTATTTTTTAATTTAGACATTAGGCCCCAACATTGCATGTTGTCATTGATTCTCATTTATATATATTTTTAGTATCAAGGATTGAACCCAGGACTTTTGCACTGAACTTCATCCCCAGCCTAAGCCTCAATCTTCTTCAACAGGTCAAGCACCTTCTGTCCACCTCTGGTCCTCTGTCTTGTCCCCATCTTTTCAAAGCACTCTCTTGGATTCACCTCATTAAGTCACAGGCCTTTCTCCCTAAACCCCTTCTCTGTGAAACTCCCTCCCTCACAGTCTCAGTGCGCTTAACTCTGAGCTTGGAGGGCAGTGGCTGTAAATTTGTTTTACAAAGAGTATTACATTCACCTCACAACTTTCCTGGAAGGAACCAGTGAGTAAAACCTACCCTCCCACCCTCTCAGGAGCAGGGCACTGAGGCAGCGAGGGGCTGTGCAGAACAGAATTTGAAAGCCACTCTTTAAAACCACAAATTCTCTAGGTCAGGATTTTATTACAACCAACATACAATGTGTTTCACAACTAATTTTCTAGGGATTGTACTTCACATATCAAGGCTTAAAAATGATTTAAGCTGCTTTAAAAGAAAAACACAACAATGTACCAAATTAAGGCAGGAGTGAGAAAAAATGCTCTGCACATGTTTTTGTTTTATTTTACAAACTTAGCATGTCCTGCTGCTGTCTCCACACTGGCCCAAAGGTGTTCTGAGTAGCAATTATTCACTGCGTGTCCCATGCTTCCTGGGAGATGGAAAGACAGAATTCGAGGGCTGAGGTGGACACTTACATTATTTACTCTGCAGCCATTCTCCCTCTTGGTTGGTACAGCACACCGTCCTCTCTTCAGAGAAGAGTTAATCAGGGCTCCTTGCCCAAACCCGGCCACATTAGCCAGGCCACGTGTAAGCTCTTGCCATCGGTTATAACCAGCCTGTGCCTGTTCCTTCCATCCAAAGGTCCTTGGCAATTAATGTACCTCTCATATATTCCAGCTTTAGGCAGCTTAGCAGAGAAAAATCTTAGAAACTGGGAAGTGTAAGTAAATCCCAGAATCTGGCTTCCTTTACTTGTTTCAGATGATATGATATCCTTTCTGAAAAATATTTTCTGGGAAATTGAAGCAGTACCTAACTACGTTTTAGCAGTGGACAACCTACACAACAGTATATAGTAAACTAGAATGTCCCACATATTTAGGAAGGTGCCCTCCATTTAATCCAATTAACTGGTGCAGATACGGAATTGGGCTAGACCAGGAAAGGTGGAAGGGTGTAGGTCCAAGATATATAGCCTGACGGGAAATGGGTCATTTGGCTAAACTTTGGAACATAACCATACCGTTCAGAGCAGGGAAGATCCAAAGCTAGACGACAAGCACAGTCCCCTGGAGTAGCACGGGGGGGGGGGGACGGGACTGGGCCCTCGGGCCTCTATCAGGACTATGGCGTGTCTTTCTTCTGGAACCTTGTACCCTTACTCAGCCTACATGATTACCAGGCATAACTGGGTCTGTTAACTTGACACTCTTAGGGCACAGTGACAGAGTCAATTAATAGGCAAGCAGATTTCTCTGAAACTTTTTTTAGGGGGGCCTGCATAGCACACTCAGTCATAGTCATCAGTCAACATAAGCACTGGCAATCTGTTCTTGTCTCAGATAATGAGGGCATAGTTAGAGAGGACAAGACCCTCCTACCAAAGGGCTTGTCCCAGAATTGACACTTCCTCGTTAAGAGGGCAGAGGGACTGGATTTTCTGTGGGACTCAAGAAACTCTTGGCCCATAGACTGTTCACCAGTAATGTGCAACTGGAAGCCACAATGCCACGAAGGTCGCTACAGGGGCAAGGTCATCTAGATTTTACTGTACTTTCCAGGATTCCCAAGGACACTTGTCTGGGGTGATATTTGGGTCAGTGATGAACGTGCCTATTTTCTCTGATGGTGGCTCTTTTTATGCCATTAAGTCTGCAAATGATGTCTCGGAGTCCATTTCCACTCGGACAAGATTATCATTCTCATGGTCACTGTGTTTCACCTCAGGCAGAATTTCTCATGCATGAAATGCATTGTCTCTCCCTTTAAGGAGTTTACTGCCTCAGTGACCTTTATATTTGACAAAAAGCCTTTTTAATCCACCATGCCGCCACTTCCCTAAGTGCTTTCTCCCCTGACTGGCATTATTGAATGGACTTCGCCTGTTGATGGGTGCTATTAAGACATGCTGTCTTGTATATTGAATGAAAACTGTGCTCTTTTATTTGCCTTTATTTTAGTTTTTTACTTGGCTTCAAGTGACAGCGTGTGTACTAACATGGGGTAATCACGTCGATATATAACAGCCGTAGCTATAATGTGAAATGTGGAACTCAGTTTATTCTTTCTGTTCCCTGGGATCCCAGATGGGAAGAGCTGGGGTTGAAAGGCAGTAAGAGTGCGCCCTCCGTGATTCCTCTGATGACCCTGAGGACCAGGATTACATGACGTATTATTTGGCTTCCAGATTACTCCAGTGTTTTAGTGGGTGGGAATTTGCAATGAAGCTTTTGTTCCAAGCCCATATTTAACATAAAGAGGTTTGTTTTCAGATCCCTGAACAGAACAGAGAAAACACCAGTGAATACGAATGGAGATTGTGCTTTTCGCCTATGGCTCGTTACCATGGGCAACCAGTGCTCCACAGAGGACTTGTGCTTTGCACAGAACAAGAGCAACTCTTTAAAAAATTGCTGTAGTGCAAACAATTAGGATACGGGACCTGGCTTAAGTCCACTCCTTGTGTAACTTTGGTCAAGTCACTTTATTTCTGCAAGATGCAGTAAGTATCTTCAACTATGAGGATATCTGAGCAAGGTAATATATGTAAAAGCACTCTGTGTGTTTTAGAGTTCCAACTATTAGTTATTTTAATACTATCACTTGGATCCTACATTAGTTTGGAAGAGATTATCTTTAGAATAGACTTCCTCTGTTTTTTTCTTTTTTAATGAATGTTTGTTTTAACCCCTTGAAGGACAGGCACCCAGTTAGGCATTTGTTACTTGACACATGTTTTTTTTCTGTCAGCTCATGACATAGGTGTGATTATTTCTATTTTTCATTTAAGGAACCTTATGATGTGATAGGCACAATGCATTACACAGCTCGTGTCTGACAAAACCGGGATGATGGAGCACAAGTTTCTCCTACTGAAAAGTCTAAGCGTTGGTTGGATGGTTTTCCACAGGAAGGGCGTGCAGTCAGATATGGAGGGAATCGTGCCTTCTACTCCCTGGCAAGCTTCGTGTGATCTTTCTGGATTTGATCAACAGAGTCTGTAAAAACATCAGCTCTTTTGTGATTAGCTCAGAGGAGTGAAAAGCACCACTCTGCCACAGTATTGAGGAGCAGGCGGCCATAATAATGAGTGAGGCAACATGATCAAAGGCAGTTACATTATCAAAAAAAAAAAGATCACTTTTAACGATGAATTGTGGCTAATTAGACTTTGAATGCAAAATCAAACAAAAATGCATGAAGGCTCAATTCTCCATACAGCTGACAGTCTGACCTTTTTTGTAGTGAGAACAAAAATTATTTTAATTAACAGGACAAATCATTTCCCATTATTTTTAGGTGATTAGCTTTGTCTATGAGGAGGCACTGTGGGGCTTCTCTGGCTCCACGGTTAGCCACAGCCCGCATGTTTAAATTCAAGGAACTTCCCAGGCAAGGTCCACTCAGGCCTGGGATTTTCTCACCCCAGAATCATCACAGCAGAAGCCCATGGTCAACTTTCTGTGTGTGTGCTCTTCTTCCCTCTTGCCCTCCCTTCCTTTCTCCTTCTCACCACCATTTTTCTTTTATTCTAGGATTCTTATTCTATTGCAAAACAATACTCAATATGTTAACTATTGTCAGTCTCCTATTATTTTGTTATGAAATATTCTATGATTCTTTTCCAGACTAAATGGAACTTTCTTTCTGGAGAAGACATAAAGAAAGCTGTGTCCTTTCTCTGTCCTCTGCTGGTGGAGGAACGCTCCTCCCAGCTGTTGGTGAGGACTGTCTGCCTCTTATTTATTCTCAGTCTCCCTTCCTCAGGAACCAAGGAGGAGAAGGCACATAGGTCATCTTGCTCTGAGTGCCAGCAAGAACTGCAAGCACCATTCTGTGCTCCGTACATTAGTATAACTGTAAGAAACTGTGCAACTGCGGTGCAGCAAGATCTCCTTAACCTAAACATCTTTGCTGAACCCTATTCCTGGGAGACCCATAGGGGGCACCTGTTTGTCTTTGTTTGCCTGTCTATGGATTATTTTGAAGACTGGTGGGCTAAAGGCAAATATGCTTATATTCTGGTGATATTAATCCAGTCTCCTGGAATAGTTTGACATATTATTGGGAGCAAAGATCACCCCCTATACACTACACACCCACACACCCACACACACAGCATTCGGGGGGGGGGGAGATTGAGAGAGAGAGAGAGAGAGAGAGAGAATAAAATGATGCTGAGGATTGAACCAAGGTCCGTCTCACTGAGCCAAACCTCCAGCTCCTGTTTTTAAAGGTTTGAAACACAGTCTTGCTAAATTACTTAAGCTCAGCTCGAAGTTGTGATCCTTATGTCTTAATCGTCTGAGAGTGCTAAGAGTACAGGCATGAACCATTGCACCTGGCTATCTGATGGTACTTTTTGTTTCATTTAAATGTTTATACAAGTGAGATATGAAAATTTGTCTTCCAGATAAGTTTACTGTCTTGATTATTTCTGTCATTGCTCAGACAAAGCACATGACACCCCAAATTAAGGAAGAATGGGTTTATTTAGCTCACACTTTGTGGAAGTATCAGTAATCAACTGGTTCCGAGGCAGGGCGACATGGTGAGGGGCGATCGTTCAAGGTGGCAGAAGACAGCAAAAGGAACAAGAGCAGAAAAAGGGGAAGAGCAAGTCTTTTTACTCCATTATATTGTATGCAGGCTGCCTGCCCTAGGGCAAGCGTAGCCCTCACACCATCTCTTTGCCCCCGCTCTTGCACAGGCTGAGGGTGTTTATAAAGTGAGGACCCTGACCCCTGCTGACTCAAGCAGCAAATGCTGTAACTGTTTCCTGAGGTGAGAGTGTGAAATCAAGAGATCCAGGTTTAACAAGCTATCTTTGAAAACCCTGCCCCGTGAGCACATGAGGCTGTGGGGGAACATTCAAACACAAACCGTAACACATAGTTTATTTAATCTACGAAACAGAAGTTCCTCTGACTGTTTACTCCAACTCAGGTCCTTTTCAGTGAGGAACCATCATATTTAGTTTGGTGCCTGTTTTTCTATACTTTTTTCCTGTGGAAATATAAAATTCTGTGTATTATTTGTTTGCCTATGGAGGTACAAGTACTCCTATGGAATTTTATTTTTTAAAAAAAATACATTTTGCTTTTTAGAGCAGCTTTAGGCTAGCAGCAACACTGAGAGTGAGGAACAGGCCTTTCTCACGTAGTCCCTGTGTTTTCTTTTCTTTTATATCCTTTGTTCATATTTCTATGAACTCTTTCTGATTCCTGACACCTGCTTCATCTTCTTGACCATAAACTCTAATTGCAGCATGAAATAAGGCTGTGGGATTTAAAGTTTGTCTTATCAATATTTAATCCCAGTAGTGTGTGTGCATCAGTGAGAAAATTCACACGTGCGTCCTGATCTGCTTTTTGTCCATCAAGGATGCCTATTGATAAGATGTGTTTATGAGTGTACATGAGTGTTAAGATGAATCACTGTGTGAAAGGACCCATCAACCATTTCATTCTACCCATGGGAGTTTTCTTTTCTGCCTGATGTAGATCACTCTCTTGCCAAGTTCCAAGCTTGAGTTCTTGGCCTCTGGATTTAGAATTTATCGTACACTCACAGCAATCAGTAGATCTGACTCACATATTTTAGATAAATTCTGGGGCTAAGGCCAAAGCAGTTTGCAAATATGTGCAATGGCTTCTTTTCTCTACTTCTTAGTCACTTTCTCATTGCTGGATCAAAATACCCATCTCTCACAGTAAAAGGAAGAGTTTCGTTTGGGCTCACAGTTTCCAGAGGTTGCAGCGCTGAAGTGGCTCCAGGGCAGAAACAGCGTGGTAGAGGGGCCTACATCAGAGGACACCTGCTCATGTTATGGCAGTAGAAAGAAGGGAGGATCCTATGAGGAAGATACACCCTTTCAGGTCACACTGCCATGACCCGCCTCCTTCAACCAGGTCCTACTTTCTAAAAGCACATTAGCTATGAAGCCATCAGTGGACTGATTCATTTTTGAGTAATGCACTCCCATGAGCCAATCACCTTCCCAACATATGAGACTTGGGAGGGAATTTCAGATCCAAAACTTAATAGCGTAGTTTGAATATGAACCTGAATCTCTATACTATCCACTACTGTTGTGGTCAACCATGGACTGCCACACCATCGGCAAAACTATCCTCTTAGGGTCCTGGCTTCCCATGCACCATTTTTCGTGGCTCTTTCATTGTGCAAGTTAAAATCTGATCCAGCATTAGTAGATTCCCAAGCCCAGGCTCTTACACAACGCTGACAAGCATAGCTCCTAAGGCTGGGTGTTAGGAAGCTACTTAATCTCTCTGAGACTCAACTTTCTTCTTGGTCTCTGGAGATAGTAATTTTCACAATACTCTGTTGGACATTCAGATGAAAGTGTGCACTTAGCCCTCTGCCACACATGCCCCTTGTGTTCCTGTCTCACAAACTGTCACAAAAGAGCTTTTCATTTGAAGTTCATTTCATTACATTTCCTATAGACAGCCGCAATACACAATGGTTTTTATTAAGATTCAGTAGGTATTTGACTGTTTTCTTCCTAAGAAATACAACCAGAGGTAAAATGTTAATGAAAAATTCCTATGAAAACTAAAGCAGTGTTTGCAAATCATAGTCTTATATTATGGCTTTGGCTATGTGTGAAACGACCCGTTAAAAATTAAAAATTAGTTGCTAGGATTTGAGGAATGAGATTTTATAGAGATTATTAATTTTCCCTAGAGATGTATTTCTGGACTAGATGAGAGTTTTCCATGGTCCTAGTGGGTAGATTTTTGCATGTCATTGTATCTTTGCCCATCTAGTCATGCCACGGACCAAGGAAAGGGATGTTTGATTAAAATAAAAGGATGTCAAAGAGTTGAGCAAGCTCTGGTAAGTAAGATATTCCCATGATATCTAGGAGCCAAGAGAGGCTGGCGCTGTTGTTCTAGAAGGGAGCTGGTGCCATCATATTTATCTTGTTTTTTCCTTTTTTGGTACTGGGAATTGAACTCAGAACCTTATGCTTGCCAGGCAGGTGCTTATGCCTCTGAGCTATCTCCCCTACACATGGCATCATATTTCACAGGAGATGGTATGACAGTGAACAGGCCATTTCTCATGGAAGGGTGATGGAGGATTTGGTAAGATGATGGACACAGGACATCTCACTGCAGAAAAGCAACAAAGTGTTCCTTTCGACCTCTACTCTGTGCCTTTTTCAAGAGGGCTTATCATAGGGACATTGAGGCAGCTCAGCATGCTGTCTACCAGATCAACTCTTTGATTGTTTAAAAATTTGCATTGCCCCTTTTTGCTCTGATTTCCTGAGTTATTTTGGTGGCTTCTCAACCAGGGCTTAAACAATCAAAGGGAGGTAAAGAAGAAGAGCAAATTTTGGGGAGTCCTACCTTGCTTAGTTTCACATGAGATGATAAAGACTTCCCTTTTTAACTCAGAAAGGATTGTTTTTCCTGAATTAATCTGGCCCTGGAGTCACATGCTAGCTAAATGTTTGCTGATGATGTGTGGGCTTGAAAATGTTAAGCTAGGAAGGAGCCCCACTGGATTTTGCTGGTGCTTAGCCATTATGTTTTCCCCTTGCCTCCCTCTCTCATTCTCATGCTGTCCCAAGGACAGTCTCAGAATGTGTATTTGTGTGTGTGTGTGTGTGTGTGTGTGTGTGTGTGTTTCTTAACTGCCACTTCTTTCCAGCTGGAATCCAGCCTTTCTTTTCGCTTAGTGAAAAGCATCCACAAATATGTTATAGAGGATGTGCTAATTAATGGATGTCCAAACATCTGGGGAGAAACAAGTAGGGTTACAGTTAACACGCCATAAACAAATACGGAAAGGGCGGACAGTTGAGCACATCAAAGAGACTGCTTGGAGGAATATATTGTATACTACTCTCTTTGCACCTGTTTATTAGCACAGCTTTGTTTGGAAAGGAAGATGATTTTGCTTCACTCTGTATCTTAACATAATGCCTGATTTGATCAGCTAAGCATCTCTCGACTCTGCATGGAATGTCTTGTAAGAAAGAGAGGACTGATGATTCTAGTGGCAATGCACAGACATCTGGGGGCCCATCTCTGTTCATCTGTGTGTGTTTGCACACATAGATGGGTCACAAGGTTTCAACCCTTATCTTTCAGCTTGCCTGGAATTATATTTTCATTCCTCATTCTCTTTTACTTAACTAATTCCCCCTGCCACATACCAGGAGATCTACAAAAGCAACAACAACAACAAATAGTAAGAGATTAACATGAATTGAGCACCTGTTGAGGGCCAGACCACTCCCTATATGCTTGACATACTTTATTCTATTTGCAGTGCACAGTATCCTTCAGAGTGAGGTTCAGTTACTCTCCTCAGTTTACAAGAAGAAATTGAAGGGACAGAGAGATGAAGTAGCTCAGTCAACATTACCAACATCTCTTTATGGCATGACTACTATTCACAGTTCATGTCCAACCTTTGCTTGCTCACTTCTGCCACCATTCATCCAGTGTACTTGCTGACACTGCACTTTCCTGTTTCGCTCCTATGCTGGCCACGTCTGACTTTTTCATCATATGATCTACTGAGGCTGAGATTTTGGATCTTTCCCAAGGATTCTCCTGGCTCTGGCTGCTTCAGCCATTGAACTATGCTAATGAACTTTGTAATGAAGACTGAATTCCAGACCTTACTCTAGGACCTGCTCAAGTCTTTCTACCCTATAGCACAGGGAGGATTCTTACCTACTGTGAATTTATGTACATATTTTAGTAACTTCAAAGCTGAACTCACCAACAGTGGAAATGTTCAAACATCATTGACTCCGGAGTTATTTGCAGACATAACTCAGGACATAAGGTTAATAAGGCATAAGATTAATGTTAGAGACTTAAATTTTGCTATCCTTTACTGTCTCGAAAATAGTGTTCAAACACCTTAAAATAGATATAAGAACATGCTCACCTTCTAGTTCAAAGCTCCCATGTCACTGCACACTCCTTCCACCATGTACCTGAGTTTCCAGTTACCAGTCTTTCTTTGGGTCTGAAAGTTTTCTAGAGATCTCCCTCTGACTGTGCCTTGTCTTCTGTTGGTCAAGAGAGTGTTCACTTCCATGTGTTTTGTGCTTTCAGTCTATCTGGCTCTGGCATGAATACAGTCTACTTTGAAAACTCCAAAGTATACTTCTTTCACCCCAGTCTTGCCCTGGAAACCATCATGTTACATTACATATCCAATAAACTTACTTTATTCTCAGTAACTCTCAGAGCACCTCAGCCACTGAGTAGTCTACAGTCAAGGTTATTCTCACATTATCATCCAGCAAAAAGTGTTAGAAGGGCTAACATCCAGCCTAAGCTCAAAATGAAAAGGAGTATGTTCAGTGTGGGACTGCATCTAGAAAATAAGGGACAACAAGTGCCTACTCATAACGACTGGACTTCTTACCAAGGTATGTGCTTGTGGAGCTCTGTCCTCCAACAATGGACATCACTTAAAAATATGCAAAAGCTAATTAGCCTGGCGCCTCTTGTAAACTGTGGAGAAAGTTGCCTGAGAGCAGGCTCCTTGTTTCTTGTTTGGCCCTGTGTTCCCAGCACTGAGGGTAGTGCCAGGAATGTAGAGATGCTCAGTAATGTTTGGAGAAGTAGGACAGAACGAATATCCATGCTTCTGAAGTCTACTGTGTGGCTTAGTCTAATGCAGTTAATATTAGTATTAACTGGATAGCAAAAACTGGGAGTAAAATATAGGATCCAAAATTTATTCATTTCAGAAATCATTACTTATTATCAAGATAGCTAAATTTGCTGAACTTGTGCTGCATGTAGGGACATCTAAATTTACTTCTTAAATAAACCCTGTGTAAAGACATGAGTGTTAGCTCTGTCTTGCAGGGGAGACTTTGACATGTGCAGTCTGTGTAATGAGCATAGTTATGTGGTTACAAGAGAATTAAGCGGAGCACAAATGATACATTGTGTATCTTAGGAAATAAGTGAGCGAATAGGAAGCTCCAGGACCAGACTGGGCCACTGGAAGTGGCATGGATTGGGATACAACTAAAGACAGATATTGGTTCATGTAGCTCCAAGATAACCTTCAAGATCTCTTAAAAGGATAACTGCTTAATTCATGTTTTAAACTGGGATATTTTTTGCAATAGCATGTGCCAAAAGGCATGTATTCAGTCAGTCGAGGTACATGGCCGTCTGTCTCTCCACCCTAACCTATGTTGTATGGGTTCTGGTGACACCAAGCATCCTGCTTCATTTTTACTCCTCTGTCTTCCACTTTTCCAACTGATTTTATCCATCTGATGTCCGTACAAACACAGTAAACATATATTAAATTGGGTTGGCAATCTAACAATTCTGACTTCGGGTTATCATTTTAAGGAAACATGAGAATACGATATTCTCATCTTATGAGATGCTTTGTTAACACTGTCAACAACTCAACATAATATAAATAAAAATTTTAAAGTTATGTAAATAATGAATAAATAATACCAATAGCAAACACAAAACCAGAAAACAAAACAAGAAGTTTGGTAATGAGGGTTAAGGTTCTTGTCCTGATAGATTTGTTGTAACCCTAGGAAGTTGCCTGCTTATGTATCTTTGTCCTGTTTTCAAAATAAATAACCTATCTTTGGGGATTGTAAAAGTCCCTTTCAGTTACTCACTTTCCACAACATACCTGCCAAGCCTGTCCTATTGTAATCTCAAAATGTTGCCCAAATCATGGTCTTCTCTGCAGAGCAGACCAGACCACCTGAGAGGACGTGTTTAACAGAAAATTACAATGAGACACTTCCCAGCCATAGAGATCACAAAAGACAGAAAATGAGCTGTGCTGAAAGGTGTTACTTTTGCATGAGGTTGCTGTAATTACATGTCAGTGAAGATGAGGATGAGGTATAATCCATTTGAAATAGCTAGAGTTTCTTTATTAAAAAATCTAAACCTTTCCTAAAACAGTTTGGATTTATAGATTTACTGCAAAACATATATGCCCACAGTTAGTTTCTTTTCTTATTAACATCTGATATTTATCACAATTAATAAACCAATACCAACACATCATTACTAATCAAAGTCAAGTTTTTTTGAGATTTGTGCTTCAGGATCCAGTCTGGATCATAGCATTCCATTTCAGATCCAAGTCTCCTTGGGCTTCTCTTGCTTGTGATAATTTCTTCCATGCTGCTTGCTGTTTCTGACCTTGACAGCCTTGAAGGTTGTTAGATATCTTGAAAAATGTCTCTTAATTGGGACTAACATGATAGTATTTTGTTTTTAGTGATTTAAACTGGAGTGATACTGTCTTGAGTTAAGATGATCACAGAGGCAAATGGCATTTTCATCATGTCACCTCAGTATAACTCCTAACATTCGATGTTTCCCTTGATCCCTGGGATTGAGGTCATGTTGTTAGCTTTTTGCACAGTTTTTAGCTTCATTTTGTGTACTGTGCCATTTGTATGAAAGTCACTATACATTTGTGTATAATTAAGGAGCATGGAGTTATACAGTATTCTATATTCTATAAATGACATAAACTCTGGAATTCTTTTACAGTGCAACATTTTTATTCTCACCACTTATTTTATTCAATTATTTGCTTACATAGTAAAGAACTCAGTTATTTATTTTACACTTTAGGTTATAATCTAATTCTTACTTTACTTATCTTGCTGCTCTAACTTTTGCAGTTTTGACCCTTTGGGGCACTGTCAATTGGCACTTGCATTCTTCTATAGTGCCTCACCACTGTGGGTTGTTCCTGTCTGTTTTCAGCATGTGATTTCCATTTGGTACTATGGTGCGCTCCAGGATCATCCCGTATGTTTTCTTCTCCAGTCCTAGAACCAGTCCTTTTTCCAAGCAGTCCTCATTTCTGTTTCTGGAGAAGGGTATTAGAAATAAAGATCTGAATACCAGCTATGCTCCTTGCTAGCAGAGTGTCATTGCTTCTAGATTTTCTTTGATGACAGATCAAGGACATATATTTGTGTGTATTATCTAGTGTGTAGACACATATGCATAGATATTTCTATATATAACTATCTGTACATATATTGAGCTAAACATAAACACATACTCTTGTGTCTAATTCTAAATCATCACCACGGGATCACCCTAGTCTCTTCCCCTTGTTTATCTATGTATGTCCACTCCAGCAACGAGAAACATGGCTTTTACCACTCACCATTCACTTAATTACCTGGGCAATTCCAGTTTACAGCCATCACAGTATCAGAACATCACTTTGTATTTTTTTTTTTTTTTTTTTTTTTGCGGTACTGGGGATCGAACTCAGGACCCTGCACTTGCTAGGCAAGCGCTTATTCCACTGAGCTATATCCCCAGCCCTCACTTTGTATTTTCATGATTAACACTTTTTCCAGAATAGAGTACTTATGTACAGGAGTTTGTTTTGTATTGTCTTTTTGCTTTAATTTTATAGAATCCACATATTTCTAAAGTCATTAAGGTAAAAATTAATCTCCCTACCTCTTTAACAAGTTTGTTTCAAATATTTGGATAATTCAGATTATTTTACAGCTTTCTACATTTCTTGCTGAAAATTTGAATCTATTAGTTTATTAAAATTGATGTGCATTGAGATTTATTTTTTGTTATGAGGTCTTGTTGGTTTTGACAAATGCTCAATGTCTCAGAATTTCCATTCCATCACAATGAAACAGAATAGTTTCACCACACTGAAAATCTCCTATACCTGACTCATGAAACCCTCTCTGGCCCAAATCCTGGCAACTACTGAGCTATCACTGTCTATATAATGTGTTTCTTTGTGTAAAACAGATAAACAGACTTATACAATATGTAGCATTTCCGGGTTGGTTCCTTTAATCATCAGCGTGCATATAAGATTCAACTATCTTTCCATAACTCAATAGTTTATTAACTTTTATCACTGAATAATATTCTGCCTTACATATAGGCATTCACCTATTACAAGATATTTTTGGTTGCTTTCTTGTGTATACCTAAGTTTTCAAATTAGTTGGGAAATATCTAGAATTGCAATGATTTTAACCATGTATAACTTTGTAAGAGATTGCCAAATTGTTTTCTCAAGTGATTATTATTTTTTCACAGTCTAATGAGCAATGAATAGGAATTGCTTTGTATCCTGGTCAGCATTTGGTTTTATCAGTTTTTGGATTTTAGCCACACTAATAAGTATCTAGTGATATCTTATAGTTGTTCTAATTTGCAATTCCTTAATGACAAATGATGTTGAGCCTTTTATACGTAAGTCTTCAATCTGTGTATATTCTTTGGCAAGCAGTTTTGTTCATATCTTTCACCCAATATTTAATTGGCTTGTGTTATGTTTTTATTGTTGAATTTTAAGAGTTGTCTGTATATTTGTATACAAATTCTTATCAGATACATGACTTGCAAATATTTTCTCTTTGTTGCCTTCCTTTTTATGCATTTAACAGTGTCTTTTGTAAAGCAAATTTTGTAATTTCAATGATAAAGCAAATTTTGTAATTTCAATGAAGTTCAAATTAGAAATTTGCTTTTCATGGCTCTTTGCTATTGACACAAGACTAATCATAAAACCCAGTGCTATTCATACGTTTTCCCCCTTATCTTCTAGTTTTATAGTTTTGTACAATAAAGTTAACTCTGTGATCCACTTTGAATGATTTTTTAATTTGTAGATCTACATTTAGATTTCCTTTTTTACACCTGTTTTTCCTGTTCTTCCAGAGCCATTTAATAAAATGACTACCCTTTCTTCACTGAATTGCCTTTGATCTGTTGTCCAAGATTGGGTGATTATACTTGTGTGGGGTCACTTTTGGAGTCTCTGTTCTCTACCTTTTGTCTACTCTTACTTCTACTGAGGTATCATGGTTAACTGTAGTTTTATAAGAAATCTTGTAACCAAATATTTAAGTTCTCCAAATTTATTCAGTATTTGGCTGGCCATTTTGTTTCTTTGCCTTTCAATATCAGTTTAGAAAATGCTTGTTGATGCATACAAAATAATTTTCTCATATTTTCTTTAGCTTGTGTTGAATCTGTAGCTTAATTTGGAAAGAATTGACATTTTAACAATATCAAGTCTTCCAATTCATAAACAGGAGATATCCACTTTAGATTTTCTCTGATTTTTTATGAATATGTTTATTTGTGTGCATATAAATTCTATACATACCTAGCTGGCTTTAGATGTAAGTAGTAGGAGTCATATTACAAATGATATTTTAACTTTTTTTCAAATTCTTGCAGATTAGAAGAGCTGTGGAGGCATGGCTATCCCCATCTAGATATTTAAGAATGTACTAGACAGGAGACTGGCTGAAGGGCTGTAGGCACCATAGAGAAAGCCCAAAATCAAAGCTACCAGCACACAACACTAGTCTGGAGGAGCTGCGAGCATAAGAAGCTGACCCTTGAGAGCTACTACATGAATGCAGTTCACAAATGCATGAGGGCAGTTCTCCTTCGAGTTCTTGGGGAAGCATACCCAGGTCTACTGTGCTTCAAAGACATGGACTCTAAGCTTGGTCCTAAGCCTTAAGATTTAAAGTTTTTTGTTTTGCTGTACCTTGTACTTCCTTAGGGATAGTTACCCCTGTTGTTGCGTATTTCTCCCTTCTGTAATGAGAATGTCTACCCTGATCCATTGCTGTGCATTTTGGAAATAGATAACTTGTTTTGGTTTCAAGGGCTCGCAGTCAAAGGAGAAATTTCCTTACGATGAATCTTGCCTTGATTTCATCCATATCTGATGTAGATGAGACTTTGAGTTTCTTGCTTTGATGCAGGAATGACTTAGGTTTCAGCCTTCTAGAGCTAAGGATGGATTAAACGTATCTTATATTTAGGAAAGGCATGAGTTTGGGGGTAGAGGGGCAGAATGCTATGGTTTGAAAGTGTCCTCCAAAAGGCATGTGTTGGAGACTCACACCCCACTGTAATGTGCTAAAAGGTGAGAGCCTTAAAAGACGATCAGGCCATGTGGGAGAGGCTCCTTTAAATCAATTAAGGCTGTAATCCCAGGTTTATTTTGGTTTAAAGTGACAAATTCTGCCCTCTTTCTCTGCTGCATTCCTCCTTCTGCCGTGACATTAGGCAACCTGCACGTCCACCCAGATGCGAGCCTCTCAGGCTCGGATTTCTCATCCTCCAGAACTCTGAAAAATAAATCTCTGTTCTTTATAAATTACCCAGACCCAGATAGCCTAGTGTAACAACTCACAATGGTGACACTTTGCTATAAATATGACAGGATTTGCAGTCCTTACTACTGGACAAACTGATAACAAATGACTTCTTGGACTCTTACAGGACTAACCTTCAGCCTAAACTCTAAAGTATCAAGTAAATTCAGAGTGGGAGCAGAAGTCTGCTCACAGAGAACAGAAACTACTGCAGGAATAAACTGTTAGAAACATAATGAGTTTGATGAGTTCACGGTAGATGACAGTAGACTAGATTGAGCATGAAAAACAACTGGGCCTGAAGTCCTAGGATAAATTCACATTTTCATAACATTTATCTCTCAGAGTGTTCGGGAGTCTTCATGTAGTGAAGATCTGAGTAGGACCCTTTCCTGGCACAGTTAGGAGAAAACAAAGAGTAATTGTGTGAAATATGGTAACAACCTTTCTTATAATAAAGGACTACTCTTCAGCCTTGTCCAGAGAAGTAGGGGAATGATAAACCTCTCATTCTGGTCTCCTCTACTCTTCCACCTTTACCAAAACAGAAGGAAACTATGAAAGAAGAAACCCTTCTGAAGCTCCCAGTGCAGAAAAGCAAACGAACTGAAAGACTGAGATTTAAATGGAAGGTTATAGAACACTCTTCTTTTTCTATTTTATTGCTATGTCAACATGGCCCCAGTGTAATAATAATTTTATAGGCTACAACTGAAACTACCACAAAATACAGACCATCTCTGAGGATGAGTTCCGAGAAAAGATAAATTAAGAAAGGAGGCAAAATCAAACACACTGGAGGAATTTGCAGGGCACTGGCCGCTGTCATGACAAGGAACATCCAGTAAAGCCAAACTTCCTAGGCAAAACTAACATGAAACTTCAAAAAAGATCTCTTTATCTTAATTCCTGTTACCAGCCTACCATGTCCAGTTTTCAGCAAAATAAAAGGCATGCTAAATATTAAGGAAAAAAGGTCTGAAAATACATTAGACACAGTCTAAAATATGACACAGGTGTTGGAATCATAAATAGGACATCTAAAATAATTATAATTCATATATTACTGGTTCTAATGGAAACTATTAGACCACATGAAGGAATACATGTGTAAAGTAAGCAAAAAGAGGAAAACTCTAAGAATGAAACAGTAAGAAAAGTTAGAAATAAAAATCTTACTTTAGCAGAAATAATCATTCTATTGCACTAATCACCAGACTGGTCACCGCTCAGCAAAGAGTTACTGAATTGGAAGATAAGTGAATAGTTATTTCACAAACTGCAATGAAAAGAAATAAAAATATTTTAATAAAGAATAGGACATTGAATAATTATGAGAGAATTTCAAAAACTGTCCTCTCTCTCTCTCTCTCTCTCGCTCTCTCTCTCTCTCTCTCTCTCTATATATATATATATATACACATATTCAGAATTAGAGAAGCAGAAAAAAGAGAGAGTGAAATAGGTGAGATTTATGACAATACTGCAGGAAAATTTTCCAAAACTAACAGCAAATATGAAATCACAGATCCAGGAAGCAAGGACAACACCAAGGAGCATAAATGCACAGCTACCTTTATATACATTTTTATCTAAATTTCAGAAAGTAACCAAACAGGAAATAACCCCACCTACAGAGGAACTTAGATAAGAATTACAATAGACTTATCAAGAGAAACCAAGCTAGTACAAAAAGCATGCAAAACATATTCAAAGTATTCAAAGAAGAAAACCCTACCAACCTAGGTTTCAACACTCAGTGAGATTGCATTTCAAGCGGGAAGGAGAAAAAACGATTCTCAGACAAACCAGCAGTGTTGGACTTCATGCCTGGCAGACTTGTTCTGCAAGTAAAAAGATTTGTTTCAGGCAAAAACTCATACCAACCTCCATTCTCATACCTTTAAAATAGCTCCACCTTCAAATATCTTTAACATATATCTTTGACAATAATGAGTTTTGGAGAGCACAAACATCCATGCCATAATACTAGTTCCTACTGACCACTTAAGTGATCTCGAAGGAGTTTCGGATCCTTCCCACAGCCATGCACTTCTCCCACACTTTCAGCAGAATCATCCTCCGGCTCTGATCATGGCAGGAGAAGGTCTTTCCACCATCAGTGTCAATATTGTCCCAACCTTTCCTCACTTCCCAGTTCCTCACCTGCTCCCATATTCCCAGGTATTTGTTATAGAAAAGTTTCACCTCTCAATACCATTTTCTGTCTTAGTCTGTTCTTTTTTTCTTTTTGTTGTCTTTCTGCTACAATAGAGTGTCTGAGACTGGGTAATTAAAAATAACGTGATAGGGTTTTATTTTCTGCAAGCTGGGAAGTCCAAGGTTGAAGGACTCACATTTGAGCAGGACTTTCGTGCGGTGCCGTCACATGGCAGCAGGCAGAAAGGCAAGGGAGAAAGAAAGGGAGCTAAACTTGCCCTTTCCTAATGAGCCGTTCCCTCAAAAGTGCTCTAAATCTATCCAAGAGTGTAAAGCCCTTACAGCCTCGTTCTCTTCAAATTCTCTTCTCTTAACCTTATTGGGGACTAAGGTTACAACATTCTCCTTTGGGAAGAGTCACATTCAAGCCATAGGAGAGGGGCTAAGAGGGGTGGCTGAATTTGTAAGAAACAGAAACATCAAAAACAAGGGAGGAAAATCTCTCACTTGGGCTGTGCCTGACTCTAGGCCTGGGGTTGGAGAATCATATCAGTAACTTTGCTTACCCTGATTTCACCCTGGATATATCTCATTTTCGTCAGAAGTTTGAGATAAGAGAATAGTGGGGCCTTGGTTGCTTGGCCTTATTTAACTATGCAAAAAGGAAAAGTCCCTTTTTCCTTCTATGCCCCTACTCAACAATTCTGACACCAATTCTATGGGTTTTTTTTTTCATACAAATCAATTCTTCCACACACAGTGAAAATTCAACTGAATTCAATTCTGATAGAGCATCTCAGAGTTAGTGCCCACCCCAAAGGGTAAAGGTTCACTTTTTCAGGTGTCAGTTATGATTCTGTATCTTCCCTTTTTCTGTCTGACCAGTGCTAAGTTGAGAGTGTGAAGATTCCTCAGAAAGAAAAGAAAAAAAACTAGAACTTTCATTTGAGCCAGGTATTACCCCTCTAGGTATCTTCCCCAAAGAGTTAAAGACATAATACTACAGTGATTGACGCAGACTCCTGTTTAAAACAGCAAAATTCACAATAGCTAAATCTTGAAAGCAAGCTGTATGTGCACGAATAGAAAACTGGATAAAGGAAATGTGTTTACATGCAACAGTGTACTACTCTGCCTTGAAGAGAGATGGGTCATTTGTAGCAAAATGTACTTTGAGACCATAATGTTAAGTGCAATAAAGCAGACACGCAAAGCTTAAATACCACATGGTCTCTCTTACTTGAGAAATCCAAATTATAAATGAAGAGAAAAAGAAGAGAGAGACAAGGGGAGGTGGGGAGACATGTCTTTCTCAAACGGGAAGGGAATCAGAAGATGGACAGGACAGGGAGCAAGTGGGAAGAAAAGGAGACAAAAAGGAGATAAGGTGCATTACGTACATGTACAGACTCCACACAAGCCATGTAAGCATTATGTAGAGCAAAGAGGGACTAATAGAAAGAAATCAGGAATTCCCACGACCGCTTCCCAGGACCAGGTAATGTGCTGGAATGACTAATAAATTTCACTTACGCTCACTAGCTTTTTATAAAGGATTCAATTCAGGAATAGCCACATTGAAGAGATTATTGCGCAAGGTCTATGGGAAGCACACAGCTTCTTTAACCTCTACAGGCTCGCAACCCTTTGTCCCCCATGTGCTCGTCGTCCAAGACTCTGTACCCCTTCACTTAGGGTTTTCTGGAGACTTCTTTACACAAACATGGTTGATTAAAGCATTGAGCAATAGTGATTAAAAGTAATGTCCAGCCCATCTCCCCTCTCCATAGGTCAATGGGTGGGACTGACAGTTCTAATTCTATAATCACATGATTACTTCCTGTAACAACCAGCACCTTATTAGTATAAGCACAGGTAAGCCTGAAAGGGGCTTTTAACGAATGACAGGAGATGCTTCTTTCATTTCTATCAGGAAATCTCAACATTTTAAGATGTCTGCAAGGAATCAAGAAGACCAAATGTGTATTTTGTATTCTATACCAATATCATAAGATGTCACCAGTTTATTTGCATTTGATAATTTTTGCTCAAAGGATGTTGTAAACTGAATCACATAGCAGCTTTCCCTCACCCTCCCTTGTATGTCTGCCCACATTTTTATTATGTTGAGCTGCATAATTTTATCTAACCTCATTTCCACTCTCCAGAAGAATCTACGGGTACCCACAATCCCAGCTTTTTATCTTTAACTGTGATGTGGAGTCACTGCAATGCCCCACGTTCCTGGTTCTAGACAGCCAAATAAAGAACCCTAGAAAGAACTTGTAGGAAGCAGAAAAGAGTTAAGGAATTCTGTTGTCACAAAACTCCCCCAACCACTTCCTATTAAGAAAAAAAAAAAAAACCCACACAGAATGATAAAACTTTGTCCAGAGTTTTAAAAATCCCAAGGAGATTGTAAATGTTCACTATTACAGCACACACATTTATACACAAAGAGATTTGAAGGTTTTCTGATTTCAATTAAGATTATTATCGCCTTCTGAGTGATGGTTTCTCTTTTTTTCTCCAGAAATCCCTTTAGCTAATCTATTTTAAAAGAGCATCAGCTAGGGATAACTAGGCTTATTTGTATGGAGTCTACTTTCCCTCAGGTCTCTTTGTCTTAAATTTTGAAGTCCCTTTTCCTATCCCATTAAAGGTTAGCTGCTTCAAATCAAGGACATAAGTCATTGTTACTTTTCATGTGAAAGATAAGCTCTGTGGCTTTTATAGCAAAAGTATTTAAGATCCTACAATAAGGTATAAGTCAGAGAGTCCATTCCAGGCTGTGAAAAGTACTATCCATATCAGAAGACTGAGATCAAATTTCTATCCTATCTATTAATGCCTGAATTTCATGGGCCAAATAACCAAACCTCTGAGCTTCGATATCTTTATTTGTCAAGTGGATATAGCAATTCTTGCTCTGTCATCTGACAGATTATTAGAAGGTCCTAATTACATGTAAGAATATTAACTATAAAGCATCATGTACATAAATGTTTGTATTAAATCTCCAAAAGCCATCATGGACACATCCTAGTGCAGCATTAGCGTCTGTGTGAATGTGTGACACTCTGGAATGTGACTTGTATCCTGTCTCTGAAAAACTCTTTTCAATTCATAATCGAAGAGTGAAAAACTGTTGTTTGAAGAGTCTAATGGCACATCCAAAATAATATGTTCAACTTTCCAACAAAGAATATTTCCAGAGCAAAATGCTGCTTTGACCCAAAGTTTCTTACAAGTTACACAAAGGGAAAGTATTTAAATCTATCATTTAAATAGATATGCACTGGTCTTTAATTTTGGATGAAGAAAAATAGCATTACTAGGCATGAAATTCAAATCACACTGATTAATACTTCAAAGTATCCTTCCTCTGGACTGTTATTAGGAAGCTTTCCCTCTATGTGTGATCTATCATACCTGTTGAGATAAATAAACCTGGTGAAATCTAGCACAATAAATCGACCCTGTTCTGGCTCTAACCTTCAAGTCTCTTAACACAACAGAAATATAGAAAAGTATGTGTATCCCTTATATGTAGTATAAGCATACAGGATGTGCACATGGGTATTAAAATCTATCATTCTGAATCTATTTTCAGCCCTTTATTGATGTTACTTATGACCAATACAGATTTGTTTTTTTCTTGCCTCGCCTTGGCTCCTGGAGGGTCTCTCTTCCTACACTTTAACTTCTAGCATCTCAGTCCCATACATCCACCACTCACTGGGAAATTCAATTCAATTCCAGATTGTAAGTTTCAGAGCATCCCAAGCATGCTTTTCAACAACCTTAATACACCTTGAAAGCACAAAAAAAAACTTCTGTCATTTCGGGGAATTTGAAAGATTAAACTTTCTTCTCTGCACACCCCTCTCCTCAAATTTCCATCACAGGATAGTTGCTCTATCACTAGTTGTTACAGCCCTGCCAGGCCTCGCCTTCCACACTCACCACCATGACCTGCAGGGAAGAACTAAGCTCTGAAATGATCCACGAACGTGTCTGCTGTCGTGCATACCATCCCCAGTTTGGGGCTGAAATGCTTAAGCCTTCTAAATCCGTGTCTGCATTCAAGTTATGAGCTTGCACTACAACTTCTAACCGTTATTTCAAAAATAGAAAATGTATGGCTTTACTATGAAATAGATTTTAAAAGCTGGGGGAGGCATAGAGAGTTTTCCTTACCCCACTAGTATGATACTCTTCCAGTGAAAACAAATTAAAATTGTCCCCTCCTCCTCTCGATTCATACAGTGTTCACAGTAAAAGAATGGACACACATAAATAAACTTCTTATTGTGTCTTCTTAAGACTTCTTTCATTTTTATGAAAGTATGATTTTTCAAAAATATAATGTAAACATTATGTGAGATGAGACGGGTCTATGAAGTGCACCCATGTCACCACTGCCCAAAATAAGACACAGACTCTCTTTCCTCTCAGAGTCTCTTTGTGTCCCTTCCTAGTTACTTAAATCCAAAATTGTAAACAGGAAATTATCTTTCTGATGGTGTATATTCTTTAATGTCTGATTTCTTCTGCATAACAGTCTATATTTTATATTTATTTATGTTGTTTGTCACTTGCTATTATAGTAGACTACTTCATGGTACAGATAAGCCACGATTTGTTTATACATATGTATCCAGATAGCTGTTCTCATGCGGGGCCATTGTGAATAAGGCCATTATAGATTTTCTTAAGTCTTTTGTGGATTCAAATTTTCATTTCTCTTGAGTACAGGGCTTGGACTGAAAGTGTTGGGCTACAGGTTATATGGATGCTTCACTTTATTTTTTAAAAAATATTCAAGATGGTCAAAGAATTTTTCAAAATGATTTCTACAAAGCATGTCTGAGACTCTGGCTACCTCCTTTCCCTGACAACATTTGGTAGCAGTAGCCTTTTTATTGTAGCCACTTCAGAAGATGTGAAATGGCTTTTTATTATAGTTTAAGTCAGGACAGAACTATAACATATTCAATTTTGAACTAACAGCATAGATAATCCATTTCCCTGTTGACTACTTCAATGCCTTACTATGAGCTCATCGCTCATTCGTGTTTGGTGATATATCTCTTTTAAGTCTTGTGCTAATTTAAAACTGGATTTTGTCTATTTTGACGTTTTAGAATTCTTTCTATATTCTGGGAATATGTTTGGCCTAATAGTATATATTGCACAAAATTTTTTTTTGTCTGTGCTTTGTCAACTTCTTTACTTAATCGTACCTTTGGATGAGTACCTATTTTTATTTTTGAAGGGTATATACCATATTTTTCTTTATATATAGTAGTTTTGCATTCTAAGAGTTTTTTTCCCTAGCTCAAACTACTGAAGATATTTCCTCCTGTTTTCTTTTAGATGTGTTATGTTTGTAACTTTTACATTTTGAACTCTGTAATGTATCAAGTTAGTTTTTGTTTCTGGAGTGAGTTAGGGACCAATAATTAAACAGTATAATTGTAGATCTATTTGCAAGAGTCCTATTTATTGAAAAATATTTTATTACCCCACTGTTACGTTTGATACATTTTGTCAACTTGGGGAGTCTAGAGGTTTGGCTGAGTGACTCAGCAGGAAGCCAAGGTGCTTACTTTGTATACATCCTGAGCCTGTGGAAGAGGAGGGCAGGGAGATTGTGTGTGTGTGGGTGCTACACGCCTCCTGGGTGGGGGTAGCCTGTTTACAAGGTAAGGGAGGTAGAAAGAGACTGCTTGCTGGCCATTCCGCCCTTTTGCTGGTTGCTGCTGTGCTCTGCTGTGAAGAACGTTTGTCCTCTGACATGTGCCACTCTGCCTCAGAACCAGCCAAGTATGGACTGAAACCTCCACAAACTGTAAGCTAAATAAACTTTTCCTTCCTTCATTTTGGGTGTTGGGTATTTTGTCTCAGCAACAAGAGAAAAATAACCAAGACAGAATTTGGTACTGGGAGTGGGGCCGTTGCTGTTCCTATACCTGACCATATGGTTCAATAGCCTTTCGAAATGACTTGTAGGAAGAGTTTGAAAAGATCCGGAGGTGTTGTCTGAAAGAGATGCATTAGAACACCTTTGGCTGTTGTCTCTGGGAGATTCTGGTTAGAGCTCAGAAGACCAGAAGGCTGATAGAAATCCTGACAGTAAAGACCAGGTTAGGAAGGTTTCTGTTGGGAAGGACTGCACTGGATGCTGGACTCCAGATGATGTATGTCATGGCCTGACAGAAAGTTTGTCTGCATTTTGCTCGTGTCCAGAGACTTTGCCTAAAACTGAGATTAAGGGTGACAATCAACTGAATAATCTGGCAAAAGAAATTTCAAGGCAGTCGAATGTTGGGGCAGTGGCATGGCTTTTGCTGGGGGCTTTTAGCCAGATTTATATTGAGAATCAAGAGCAGAGAGCCCAGCAGGATGATTTAAAATGTTGTGAGTTTGGCCAGAAAGGAAGCACCACTAAAGCTGTGGGCTGCAAAGATAAGGCTGAGGAGATCTCTTTTGCTGAGAAGGAACAAGAGAATGGAAAAGGTGGTGTGAGGGTAGCACAAGAAGCAGCAAGTCTCTACCCTTTGCAGCCTCAAACCTGTAAAGGTGAGAGACCTTGCCTTCAGGAGGAAGCCAAAGAGCGCCATGTTTCAGAATGGCGGTGGCGACTGCACCAGGTTCCAGAATGCAGGTAGCATAGAGAATTTTTTCCTCAGAAATGGATTCAGTGTGTCCAATGATCCAGGCACTCGACCCCTATGGCCAAGAGGGAAGAATGTTTGTCTACTCCTCCAGGTGGCAGCAGACCTTGGCATCATCCACATGGCCCTGGCTTTAGGTGCATGGAGAATGCAAATGTTCTGAGGTTAAAGAGGCTTCCACCCAGATTTCAGAATGCCCAAGAGGCCAGGCAGTGCGTCCTTGAGAGGGCAGTGTGTGAAGCTGTGAGTGTGAAGCAGGAGGTGCCCTGGAGATCTCAGAAGTTTAGAAAAGACAGGACAGTGGATCATCTGAGGAAAGCTGCAAGGAGGGAACAAAGCAGGCCTAAGAGAGAAGCTGTGGGAGCTGTAACCACCAGAAGTTCCATACGGGCGGACTGATGCAAGCCCTTTGGAGCTCACAATGTGCCACAAATTGCTTCAGATGGTGGATGTGGAATTACAAGGCATAATGTTAGCCCTGCTGGATTTTGGACTTGCTTTGTTCCCAATGCTCTATATTCCCCTACTGGTACCTTTTGGAATGGTGATGTTTATTTTGTGCCATTGTATGTTGGAAGTGTTTAACTTTTCATTTGTACAGGGGGGCTTGTAACAAAAGAGTTTGCCTCACATCTCAGAGGAGACTTGGGACTTGGGCTTTTCAGCAATGCTGAAACTGTGGACTTTGGCAACACTTGCAGATGGACTAAATGCCTTTTGCATAAAAGGATGTGCATGAGTCTTTAGGGGGTGAAATGTTATGGTTGTAAGGTAATATAATGTCTTGTATCTGGATACTGGTTTAAAGAAATGTGTCTGTTTGCCAAGTTGACAAGGGGTGGATTGTTATGGTTAATACATTTTATCAACTTGGGGAGTCTAGAGGTTTGGCTGAGTTATTCAGCAGGAATCCAGAGTGCTTATGTTATATACATCCTGAGCCTGCCTAAGAGGAGGGCATGGATATTATGTGAGTGCTACATGCCCCCTGGATGGGGTAGCCTGTTTACAACGTAAGGCAGGGAAACAGGCTGCTTCCCTGCCATTCCTCCCTCTTGCTCTGGTTGTTTTTCCTGTGCTCTGCCCCATGAACATTTGCCCTCTGCCATGTGCCACTCTGCCTCAGAACCAGCCAAGTATGGACTGAAACCTCCACAAACTGTAAGCTAAATAAACCCTTCTTTCTTTCATTTTGGGTGTTGGGTATTTTGTCTCAGCAATGAGAGAAAAGTAACCAAGACACCCACCTATTTGGCATGGCACCTAAGTAGAACATCTGAAATATTAAGAAATGATATTCCTGGCATGCATGCATTTTCCTAAGACCTGGGCATAATTTAATGCATAGTTGAGATATGATGGATCCTATCACCATGCCTTTTCACATGAAAATTTTTCTTTAGTACTGCCCAAGCACAGCTTAATATTCTTAGGAACCTTGCTTGATTTTGCCCATCCAGTGTGGCTAAATGCCTTTTTAGGGGTATCTTCAGCTCACTGAATTACTCTGTCAAAATACTTGTCTCATCGCATATTAATTTTCTCATAACTCAATTGCCTCCCGAACCAGGCGGTAACTTACTTGTAAAAAGGTCCGTCTTTTTAATCCCTGAATCTTTATTACCCAACACTGTGACATGAAAAAAGATAAATATTCAGTTCATGGTTTTAATTGACTTTTGTGAAATTATTTTATAAGAGCAATAAAATATAGTAATAGAAAACAGACTTTTAAATAATGTAATTTTGATATTTCAAATCTTATTTCTAATATTTAGTTTATTTACCTGTAATATATAGATATTCAGATTGTCTTTCTTCAATATACTTAAAAGAAATTGTATCCAATGCATAGTAGCTGCTAAATAAATGAGTATGAGTATATTATTCTTTTGGTGTTAAACAGACAAATGAAAGGCTAGTATTTGAATTTGCTAGTCCTCGTCCTCATATCCAGGAAGATTTGGCTTAATAGTTAAGTTGAAAACATAATGCTATTCTCTGTCCATAAACACACAGAGCCACAATTTGAATACAATATCCATGATGTTACTTCAAAATGTAATATTTTATAACTTTGTCCTACATCTATCAAACAATACCAAGAGCAGTGAAGCCAAGCAGGAATCAAATCATAGAGTAATATTACACTACTGTGAAATGTAACCAAAGAATAATGTACTCTAAATTATAACGATGTGGTATGAGTCACTTCCCAACGTGGGGACGAAACACCTCATACTTGTCACTTAAAGAAGGAACATTCCTTTGACTCACAGTTCAGAGGGTCCTGTGCACAGCTTGTTAGCTCCAAGGCAGAATCACATGGTGAAGGAGCATGGCAGAGGAGCACTGTTTGTCCCATGATAGCCAGGAAACAGTAACAGAAGAAAAAACCTGAGGCCAAGAATGCATCCTTCCAGAACAATGCTGCCTAGTGGCCCCTTCTTCAAATCAGTTGCCCCCAGCACCTTTAGTTATGAACTTACCAACAGATTAATTTGCTGTTAAGTATAGCACCCACATACTCAAACCTCTGTCCAAAAGTTCCAATTCTGAATACATGAGATTTTAGAGGGACGCTGTAGATCTAAACCGTCACAGCTGCATTCTACATAGATGTCCTGGACACATCATCTACAGAAGAGAAAACACATAGCTGGAACCTCGAGATATGTTATATCTCACATTCAAATACTGCTGTGGGAAGCATTCAAGCCAAAATGTCTGTCTACCATCTCTTCCCCAGGCTGTGCTATTTGCTTCCATTTGTCCTTCTTAGAGGCATTTGCGGAGCTGGCAAAATTGCAGCATTTTCCATTGAAGATCCCCTTAGGTAGTATTTTAAGCAAACTCCCAGCATCACTCCCATTACAGCACTAAATAGGGCAGAGTACACAAATCCCTTCCTCGCTCATTGGCTTTCATGTGTTCTGATTACTTCTCTAAATTGACCTGATATCTTTTAAACCTGAAGAGGACTTTTTAAATCTCAAGAACATTTAATCAATGGGGCATTAGTTTAGATAAATCATAGCTGAGATGAATCCCTTAAATTGATACAATCTTTACTAAACAGTGAACTTGATTAAATAATCAATTTATTAAACATATATAGAAATGACTGAAAAGTTGAACCCTTCTCTCAGGGTAAGCAATTAGAGCTTTCAAAAAATTCTTGTTTATTTCTCTGAATTGCAGCAATATTTGTTAAGTTTTAAATATGTTGAATGAATCTTTGAACTTCTATCTTTGCAATAAAATTCTGAATATTAAATATTAGTGTTGGTTACACCTAACTCTTTAATAAATTATATAGAGTTCCAACATCATGATGGAAGATTTACTAATTCCACAATAACAAGCACTAACTCTTTAGTGATTTTATAAAATCTACATAGTATTTAATAAATTTGAGTTAAGATTGGTTAGATCTGTTTAACTTCTATTAAACTTAATGAAGTGTATGTTAAAAAGGCCCTGTTGTAGTGAAGCAAACTTTAAATGAAATCATATATTCCTCCAAATCTCATTAAACCTAAAACTCTCATAGGCAGTTTTAGGTTTTCTTTATTTCCTATTAAATTATTAATGATTATGGCTTGTCTATTTATGTGTAAAGAGTAGTTTTCTTATTCCTGACTAATATCCCCCTCTGGATTCTGCTTCTCAGGGCCTTCTGTGGAACCAGGAAATTTCAGGGCATTCTAACATTTGGTTCTCAGTCTAACCTGAGTGTTCTCAATTTGAGTTTCTGCCCTTTGTTTCTAAATCCTTGATGAAAATGGACAATTCATCCCATTCTGATTTATAAATCTCTTATTCCAGTACATCAAGATAAAGGTCATAGAATGCATTAAAAATGATTCCTTACTTGTGTTACTAATGACATCTTACATTATTAACCCTGAAACTATTCTAAAAATCTAATTTACTCTTCTCTGTGGCTTCTAGGCCAGATACTCATCTTGTGTGACTCAGTGGAATCATTCATTTCTACTCTCTTCTAAAGGGAGGCGCTAGCCAGAGAAGGCAGTTTATTTTCTGCATTTCATTTTGCCTGAATAATGAAACCTGGCTAGCCAATTTCAATCAATCAGCGAAAATTTATGAAGCTCCTACTATGCATTCAAAATTTTTCTTCTGCAAAAGAATCTATTTTCCAAACACTAGTAAAATTGATTTAATTTAATACTCCTTGAGTGCCTATTGAGTCTAACACAAGATGAGGTGAATGATATAATGATACGGAAGATGTGACGATTACCTTCCAGCATACTACCATCCATTCGTGTGGGGCAGAGAGGGGAAAAGAGACCGCCTGGTAGAAGATACAGAGCTGTGAAAAGCACTGTGGTAAGTAATGAGAGACCCAGGGAAATTTGCTGAGGTCTGGTTTTATGTGACATTGTATGTCTTGGTTACTTTTCTGTCCTTGCTGGAACAAAATACTCAACACCCAAAGTTAAGGAAGGAAGGGTGTATTTAGCTCAGTTTGTGGAGGTTTCAGTCCACGCTTGGCTCACTCCAAGGCAGAGCGGTATGTGGCAGAGGGCAATAGTTCATGGCAGCAGAAAGACAGAAAAAGCAGCAGAAAACGCTAAGCAATAAGAGCAAAAGGAGAGGAGCAGAGGGAAGAGCAAGCCTCTTTCCCTCCCTTACACTGTATGCAGGCCACCCGCCGCTCCCCAGGGCGGGTGTAGCACTCATACCCATAATCCCCACAGTGGACCATAGATCAATCGTAAACTCTAGAAGCCGCCCCATGACCGCATGAGGCTTTGGGGGACGTCCAGACACAAACCATGCCGAGCACAAGCGCGCATGGGGGGAAAGCTGCGGTAAGAGAGCAGAGGCAGAGGGGAAATAAGAGCATAGGAGATGATGCTAGCGCTGTGTGAACGTGAGTCTGAATATGATGACGTCATCAACAGACAAGCGCAGTGCATAGGGAGGAGCTATCCCGGCAGGAGAGGGGAACACCTTTAGATTTCATCAGGGTTGTAGAAGTCAGCAGGAAGAACCTATACGTAAGGGCCCTCTGGCAGTTGGAGTAGAGGAGTGAGGTCATGGGAGGCAGCAGAGCCAGGAAGAGCTGTGAGCCATCTGTTTGCATCTACATTTGCACAAAGAAAACCCCTTAGATTGTTTCGATTTTTTACCTTAATCTGATATAAATACATGAATATATTTGTGGGACAAATACTCAAATAACACCATTGGGGGAAGAAGACAGGACCTTTTGCTCTTTGTTTGTGGTTCATTCCAGTGATAATGGTATTCGATGTATCTTTCCATTGAAATGGTTTATGATACTTTCAAGCTTTATTTTGAAATCAATAACACTTCCAGAAAGTGGCTCAAATAGCATGAACTCCTCATACCTTCACCTAACTTTCTTCAGTGATAGGAGAATGCAAGGCTATGAATTATTACCAAAACCGGGGAGGAGACACAAGCATAGGCAACTATTAAGCTATAAAACTTATTCAATGTTTCCCACTTCATCAGTTTTTACCTGCTTCCCTTGTCATGGTGTATGTACTGCACAGTACAGTTGCTCTTTGACATTCAATGGGGCTTCATCTAGGAAAAGAGCAGAAGTCCAAATTGTAAGTACTGTTTCTGCTGAACTTGTATCACTTGAAACCATTGTAAGTCCAGACTGCCAATACTTTGTTTTGAATGCCTCAAAATGAAAACAAACAAAAAATCTAAAAACTAAAATCTAAAACCAAAAAAAAACCTTCTTACACTTAGCAGTATGATAATTGGAGGGTAAATATGGTGGCCAAAGAAGATCATGTCATTACTTATTATGTGCAAACAGAAGTGGACTAGCAGGTAAATGGATGGGCTGAGTTTAGAGAATTTGTCTGATAAACGGCACAAGGACTGAACTGTAGCCAAAGGAAATGGGCACAGGAAGCCTAGTCAAGAGGGCCAGTGCCAGGTTCAGGAGGGTGATAAGGAGGGCCAGTGTGTTACTTCACTGAGAACTGTTCAGAAAAGGGTCAGGGCATCTTGGTTCGTAGCGACGAGTGGAAGAAGCTGAAGGTGTGGAGAAGAATGGGAGCTAAACTGGCTGGTAGATATAAAGCTCCTGTTTTGTGCCCGTCTGTCTTGGGATAGCTGAAGGAGGCCCTGGATGGCGGGATGATGATACATAAACAGAACAGAAGTGGACTCACCTCCCGCTGTGGCACGGTAGTAGATGTTGTCTTAGTTGCTGTCTTATCACTGGGACACAATACCCAATGCCCGTGACCTAAAGGAAGGAGTAGAAATTTATTCTCACTCGTGGTTTCAGTTTGTTATTAGTTGACCACAAGGTACATATGATGGCAAAAGGCTATGGTGAAGGAAAGTGTGCTCCACCCATAGCAGCTAGAAAGCAGGGAGCCAGGGACAAGAATCTGCCAGTCCAGGTCACCCCCACTGACCCACCTCCGATCAGGCCTCCCCTCCCAGCAGCAAGTTCAGCTATAAGAGCATCAGTGCGTGAATCTGCGGGGGAGTGCCGTGTCCCAGTGTACCCAGTAACCTCCCCCACACACGTGAGACATTTGGGGACAGCTTAGACCTAAACTGTCACCATGTCCAGTCTTTAAAATGAGTTCAGCATCCAACTGTCTCCAAGTTGAGTGAAAATTAAAGGATGTATCATGCGCAAAGTGCTAAGGACAGGCCTCCTTCTCAAAAAAAGTGACAAAAAATGTTAGCCATTATGATCGTAATTCTCCTCAGAGAAGAAAAGCTGAACCATATTTATCCTGGGAATTTGGATTTGAGAAACATCTCTAAGCAGGTATTTGCATTAGTATATATAACCCTGAAAGTTAAATTAATAAACTAGGGCTGGGGCTGTAGCTCAGTGGTAGAGTGCTTGCCTGGCATGCACACGGCCCTGAGTTCAATCCCCCAGTGTCACACAAAAGTAATTAAATAAATAAATAAATTAATAAATAAAATAAGCATACAATCTATACTGTATTTCTGGAATTATAGAAGAGAGAGGTAGCAGGAATCACCCAAGGGGTCAAAGTATCACGGACTGCCAAGGGCCCTTGCCTCAGAAATAATGGACATTAAACTAAAGAAACATTATAAATTTACACGAATAGCTTTAATTAGAAAGTTAGGGGAACAAAGGAAAACGATTCCATCTTGAGCAGCAGCAGAGGGCATAGTCTGCTGAAGAGGACGAGCCTGACTCATTAATGAGGGAAAGGAAGCAGGTTTACAGGTTACTGCCACAGAGTAGGTTCTTGTCAGTCATTACCTCCATCTTGGTTTTGTAGCTACAGAGGAATCTTCACCATGTGATGAGTAATTTGGTTCCTGTGACAGAAATGGTCATGACTTAAGGCCATTAGTTACATGAGGCTCTGCTGGAGTCCAGGCTACCCATCGGTTCGGGGCAGTGGAAATTTCTGGATGTAAGCATTCTCGTCCTGAAGGGAATGAGAGAGGATGGCTATACACCTTGCTTTGCCAACTGTCACACAGCAACTCCCTGAATAACTAATGGACCTGTAGCCATTAATATGTAAATTTGAATGGATTAAGAAATACCCAGCAGATTGGTAAAGCACACTCCTACCTGTGTCTGTGTATCACTGACACGTAGCCTAGCAAACTGAGCAAGGAAGACCCATATGTACTGGGCCCCAACCATCAGGCTTGTGGCCTGGATGAAATACAAAAGGAAAGAAGAAATGCTGCCATTTTGGAAGAGATACTATCTTTCCTGTCACCTTTGAACACTGGCCTCCAGTTTCTTTAGCTTTCCACCACTGACTGGGAAGCTTCCAGATCTTTCCCTTGGACAGGCTCTGCATCTTTGGTCCCTCTGTTTGCAGCATCCGTGTACTTGGGCTGAGCAGGTAGTGCGTCCCCTCTCTCTCAGTATGAAGGTGGGCATTGAGGACTCTAGCGTTTGATGCTGTAGGCCTACCTAATAAATCCCTTTGCACAATTAAACGTATGTTTTCTATTGACTCTTCCTCTAGAGAATCCTAACTAATGCAATGCCTATACACAGAGCTGAGGAGGATTTGACCCAGAGTTTTATAAAATGAAGGTCAAGCTTTGCTGTACTTTTACTTACCTATTGTAACTTATCTGTAGCCCCAAGTGAAGGGTTGTAGCTTTTAGAAAAATCCATTTTAAGTCACTGACTGGTTCAAAAGAGAGCACAAATCACGCTTTTAATGAGAAATTGCTTAAGGCCTCAGGAGTTTATTTGTCCTCTGTCCTTCTAGTCATCTTTGTCTATATCAGAAGAATGGTGTCCTTAACCATAAAAGAGAGCTGAGAAGGTTAAATTGTGATGAACAGGTGATGCGTTTGGTTTTAAGGGTGCAGTAACAGTGCAATACTCCTGCTGAGTATGTCCAGTGGGCAAAGGGAGTCAAAGCAGAAGCTCATGATTAATGAGGGCTTGCCTTGATTGCAGATGGTGGTGGAAATGTAAATTTAGGAGTCATTAGCTTAACAGCAATGTTTAAAGCTCTGGGGATGGATGAGCTCTCCTCAGGTGACTATTTAAGGCATAAAAGGAAGACAGAGGACTGAGTGGTTTGGAAAGCCCACTGTTGAGGATAAGGTCTGGGGGTGAGACCCAGCAAGGAAAACACAGGCAGGAAGAGAAGTTAGAGGGCTGAGAGTCATAGGAAGCCAGTAAAAACAAGGCCAAGGTCAGGCAGGTGCACCTACCACACACTAGACAATACATTGTTTAAAAAGAAGACATTGGAAGACTTTAGGACAATAGCATGGAGTTGCTATGAAAGATTTACTGTTCTATGTACAAAAATATACAAAACCTTTTGACATTTTATTTCTGCCAGAAATTGTACCCATATGTCAGTGAGAATAAAATCATACAATGAAAAAGAGTCAGATTAAAACTTTGTTGTCAGATGTAGACCCAGTACTGCTGCTTGCTGCTTGGGGAGCTGACTGAATTTTGCTAGTCCTGTTTAATCACTGGTAAGAAAAGGACATTAATATCTGGTTATTTAATAAAAAATCATATAGAAAGCACAAGGATCATGCTTATTATATCAATTGACTTAAATACATGTGTGCTTATGCTTATATACATTTAGGTAGAGACATACAGCAACAAAATACAAGTTGTCATTTTTACCAGACCTGCTGGAAGTGAGTGAGAATTTGGAGTTATTGGAGTGGAGCATTTCTGGGAGAATTTTTAAGGAAGCAACAAGGCCAAAAGCTTTATACTTTCATTTTCTTAAAATTAAAATAAAATTAATCCATAAGCATTCATTTAAGTTTTTAGGAAAAGCTAAAAGAAGTTTTAGGGATATGGATGAAAAAGTGCACTGTCTTATATTTTGATGGTAAAGAGAGATTACAGACAATGGGGGTGTCACATCAGGGGCTGTTGATGTATTTCAAATCCTAATACATCCATAGAACAAACCACATGGGGAAAATAATCAGTTTCTAGACTGTGTACAAAATGATGAAGTTTATCAGTTTGTTTTACCTTGTTCTGAATGGTGGAGATTGAACTTGGGGCCCCTTATGTGCTTTACCACAAGGTTCGCCCAACCCTGCCAAGAAACTGATGGGTAAGTACTTCCTCATTGTTTTCCTTGTCTCCCTCTCGCCCTCTTTTCTTATTCTTCATTAGAAAGAATCTGTTACATGTATAATCGAATAAATAAAGAGATAGCTCATTTTGACAAAAGAAATATCTCACAGGGTTGTAATGTTTTTATCCCATACTAGGAAAAAAATAATCCAAAGTGTACATAGTTGAGTAAGTACAATGTGGATTTTGCACAAATACAAAATGAGTCCTAAAAGAAATAGAGGCAAAGCTTCTACGCAGGGTCCATCTCTGGTTGAAGAATGTGGCAGACTCTGCTTCCTAAAGATGGTTATACCAATCTACGCCCTTTGCACTCCTTTCTTATAGGGTTTCTGCTGAGATATGAGTTTATATTGCCTACCCTTGGGTCTTGGCGGAACTGGGACTGTGGTGCAAGTGGCGCTATGTGCTGTATGGATGGTATCACATCCACAGGGTCCTTTTAGAACACTCGCTCTTAGAAGTTAGTCACATGCTATGACGAGATCACACTGAGAGGGTCATGTGATCTCAGCCAATAGCCAGCAGCAGCTGCCAGACCTGTGAGTGCGTGAGCCTGTAAAGGCACCACGCCCCAGCAGGGGAGAGTAGGGTAGGGGTATCCCAGATGACCCCCACTCAGAATTAGATCTGTGACCGAGGTAAGGGTGTTGTTCAGCAGCTCAGTTTTAGGGTCATTTTTTGTGCAGACATAGGAAGTAGAACGAAGTAAAACACATTTTATCAATGAATGGTGAAGATCTCTACAAACAAGAAAGTATATCATATGTAGCATATAAGAAAGAGTCCCCTCCAACTCTTTTCTTGTATATTTTACATTCAGCAGAGAAATATATGTATATCACTAGAGGGAAATCAATGTTCGCTTACTGTGTAACTAAACTGTCATACATATGTTGTTCAGCATTTTGTTTACATTATCTCATTTAATTTTCATAGCAGCCTTATGAGGTACTTATTTTTTATCCACCAATTTACAGATAAAAGGAAAAGGGTTCAAAGGGATTAAGTGACTTATCTAAGGACTCATAACCAGAAAGTAGGAAAGGCAGAGATTAAATCCCGTCTTTTGATGTCTAAGATCGTGTTCTCTCCTCTGTAGCAAACAGCCTCCTATCAGGAAAAGTCCTGCATATTCAGCCTTGATGGCAAAACTGCTGACTTCATGTTTTCACATATTCGCTTAGTCAAGGAATTTCTTTATATAGTCTTAGGCTATGAGCACCTTTGAGAGGAGGAGCATCTTAGTAATCAATAAGGCACGTGTTTGCCGAGGGCTTCTGCTCATGTGTCATAAGAGCCCCATGCCAGTCCTGCAAATAACCATGACTAGATCAGAGTTAAGAATAATACAGGCAAAGATAAGCAGATGGGAAATCAAGGATCCAGGAAAATCCAGGTAAGAGATTCAGCAAGCTGGGTGGTATGACCAGTTTGGTGGAATAGTAAAAACTGAGACCCAAGAAGTAGGTAGCGTTTGTTTTTTCATAAAATGTTTTGGTAAATCATCATTCTATCTCTCTATCTATCATCATCGATCTTAGTTACCTTTCTCTTTTTGCTGAGCTAAAATACCTGATGCCCAAATTAAAGAGGGAAAAGTTTATTTAGCTCCAGTTTATAGCTGTCTCAGTCTGTAATCAGTTGGCTCCAAGGCAGGATGATGCGTCAAAGGGGCAGCTATTATGGTGGCAAAAGACAGTAAAAAGCAACAAGAACAAAAGGTGAAAAGCAAGCCAAGCCTCCTTTCCTCCCTTATATTATATGCAGGCTACCCACCCTAGGGCTGGTGTAGCACTCACATCTCCAAACCCAGTGCTAGATAATGAACTAATTACAACCTCTAGATTCAGCTGTCTTTGAAAAGCCTGTCTGCCCCATGATCACATGAGGCTTTGAGGGGACATTCAGACACAAACCCTAATTCTATCTATCTATCTATCTATCTATCTATCTATCTATCTATCTATCTAACTGTTTATCCAGCCAGTCAGCCAGCCAGTTAGCTCTCTGTCTATCCACCTATGTACCCTCTACCCATCTGTTCACATATGTACATGCATTAGTACGGACTGAAGAGAATCAGTAAGGCCTCGGCTGGTGGCAGAGAGAGTTTCAAGGACGGGCTTGAGGGCAGATGTCTGGCATAAATGCAGAACACCAGTGGTGGTCAGAGCTTTGCTTCCATGTTAAGCACAATGTCTTTATCTAGAGTAGATGTATAATGTGGAATCAAAAATATAATTTCAATGTTCAGCTTTATAAGATATGTATTACAGTAACAGGCACATTACCATTGATCCTCCTCAGAATTCTTCACCTCACTTTAAATACAGATATCTAGTCATTCTTAACCACTTTCTCAAGCAGCTCTGGAAGTCCTCCTTGGAGGGTAACGTTTCTGCTTCCAATTTTTCAATTTTGGGAGTGCATAGTTGCAGTAAGTACAGTTTATAATTATCTTGGGGAGTGGGTACTGTATAAAATGCAACTTGCTTTTGTTTTTAAATACTCTTCCCTCCTTTTTTCCTCTCTCTTTACTTAATTCCCCTTTTCAGATTTTCATTTTTATTAATATTATTAATTGTACTTTGCATTTATGGTATATGATGCCTATATCCATTGCGGTTATTTCTTTCCTGCACTCGCATATCTTTATTCTAACTGTTTCCCTCTCCCCTCCCTCCTAACCTGCCTTTGATCTCTTTGACCCCTTCCCATTTGCAGGAGCACCATTGCCTTGTCTCTGTCTAGCCACGCTTTGCTTGCACTTTGCCTTACTCAGATGAGAGATACCATGTGGTATTTATGTTTGTGTGTCTGGTTTATTTCACCCAGCACTGTATTTGCCAACTGCATCCTAATGTTTCAGACTGCTTGTTCCTTTGAGTCTCTCCTGCCTCTGTGGCTGATATTGTATCTCTGACGCATTGTATCTGCCTTCCTCTGCCTCAGAGAGAGGAGGAAGTTTGCGAATTCTAACATCAAAATACTAATATCTTCAAGTAAATACATGGATGGATATGGTGAACACTAAGGTAAACTATGGTTACATTAATTACTTTTTGTAATTTGACTCATGCAAATCAACATTAGTTTATTTTGAAAGATGGAGTAAAGTTTTGTTTATGTAGCTTATATCCAAGTATAATGGAATCTACGGGGCATTCAGCGTTTTGGTTCGGTGAAATGTCAGACTTTATACTATCAGGAATATAACTCCACTGATAATCTTGCTTTATATTCTTAAAAGTAGAATGTTTCAGAATTCTTGTCATGTTCTTTCCGTGTCCCATGAGTGGGGATGAGGCTCTCAGAAGTTAAACAGCTCCTCTTGGGTCCTACTTTCTTTTGCTCCCCCAGATTCCCTATGGAAACTCCTCAGAAGAAGTGGTATCCATGTACTTTATGCAATTCTTTTTGAGCTAGGGTTCTGGCCAGTGAGGCAGGTGAATCAAGACATCCTGGACTCCATTCATGGTGTGCATTGGCCCATGGCGGTGTCTCTTGGAGAGAAAGATAACAGAAAGTTATCATGGGTAGGGTAATAGCAAGACTTGGAAAAACAGAGGAAAATGAACAATGAAAAAGGGGTTGCAGCATTTATATTTTCCTTGAGAAATACAAATTAAAATTATAGCAGTTTTGCAAAGAACTGTAAAGATTTGAGAGAACTTGCCCAGTGACTATAAGCTTATGGCTCTTATGATGTGACTGTATAAAAAACGCTGAGTTCTTTTATATTTAATTGAATACTCTTCCTTAAAGATGTCAAAGCAGGTACATAGGTGCTTAGCAATCATTCTCTCTGCTCTTTCTTATTTCCCAGCTCCCTAGCAGGACTAGGCAGGACTAAGTCACACATGTTAGCCAATGACAAATAAGAAGAAATGGTGTGCACGACAGTGGGGAGAAGTAAGGTAAACAAGCAGTGTGCCTTGATGCAGGGATCAAGTGCTATTTCTCCCAGATATAGGAGAAAGTGTCCCACTTTGCTGGGGATATGTAAGTTCCCTCATATATGGAGCTTTCATTTTTATTATTTTTATTTTTTCATTTTAAAGATTAAAAAATCTAACAACAGTGAAGGCAAAATCAAAGACAAAACAAAAACAATAAAAACGATACATGACCTTGAAACAAAATGACAGGAATTAACAATGATAGCTACATTACACACTGTTTGGGAATGTTCCAGGTAAACCAGGACAAGCTGGTCACTTTTATGGTTTAGAATTAGGATGTCCCCGTCCAAACCTTCACGTGTTCAGAAGCAAATCTTTCAGAAGATGACTGAATCATAGGGTTGCTGTGGTCATCCATGGATTCATCTACAGATAACTTCAAACCTGAGTGTGCTGTTAGGATGTGGCTGGAGGTGAGTCATGGGGGGCAGGGCATACCCTGCAAGGGTGTATCTCCCTCCCCTCTCCTCCTATTTGTCTGAAGCTCCTTCCTCTACTTTTGCCTAGTGTCTTCTTCCTGACCACCACAACATGAGCATTTCTTGCCAACCCAGGTGCTTCTACTGTGCCATTTCTACCTTGGAGCCAGCCTAGTTTGAACAGTAACTGGGAGCCAAGATAATCTCCTTCTTTATCTTGCTGGCATCAGGATTTTTATCCCACCAGTAAAAGTGACTAAGAGAGCCACTCTAAATACAGAACCACTACAAGGTGGTAGAATTTACATTCCATTTTTAAGACCCTTTGTAGTTCCTCAGATTCTGCATGAAAAAGAGCCCCAGGAATTCAAATGGTGCATGGTGAAGGGGGATGAAATGAGTTTCGGCTGTGACAAGCCAATGAGATTGTGGGTCTATTTGTTACACGACAGATTTTAGTTTGTCTATCTTAAGTAGTGAAAACACCATCTTCTATGAATGAACATTGAGATTACTTGCTAAGAGTTTTAGTAGTTAGTTTTACAATTTTATAAACATATTTTCATTATTTGTTCTCAGCATCCTCAGGGAAGGTTGGACTTCTTCTGTCTTCATTTTAGATTCTTAGTCCTTTTATTTTTATCTCTGAAATGTCTTGCAAACCTGTTTGCCTCTCTTTAACGTTATTATTGACCTCAGGCCTCCAAGCAACATTAATCCCCACCCCAGCCTTTAATAGCCTCGTAACCTAAGCTATTGTTCCTTCCTTCTTCCAATTAATTCTTCACAATGTTTCCAGGTTAATGGTCATAATCCTACCATTTCTGTGCTCAGATTGTCCCACTGGCAACAAGTTGAAAATGCATTATGCCTAATTATGACTTTAATTACAAGCCCAGCAGCACTGCTTATGATGGCCCATCATCTGTGATCACAGTGTTTATCTAAATATGAACATTAGCCCTTTCCTAAACATTGCTGTTATATATTAGGTGTTACCATAGCCATAATTCTGTCTGTAAATCTATACTCTTTGCTATATGACTGTGTACCTCTTTACTTATGTCTGTACTTTTTCTTGACTTGTTTGGATCAATGAAATGCATTAGAATAATGGTGTGACAGTTTGGAACCTAGCCTTGCAGGGACTTTGCATGTTTCTGCCCATGTCAGTTCTTTGCTTCTATTGTGAGACTTTATCTTGGCAACCCTGTTTCAGGATGAGATCCAAGTATCAGTCTAGGCAGTCCATCTCTTGTGTGCAAGAACCTACTTCTGTAACAGAGCCCATCTAGTGTCAGCTAAGCCATGAAGCTGATGTGGTGTTGACCAGAGATGTGCATGTATGTGCACCAATGACCAGCTCACATTACCAAAATTGCCTAGCCAGTTAATATCTAATTAGATATCTTAGTAAAATACAATTTTAAATCATAAAGTCTTGGGGTGATTTGTTAGTAGCAATAGCTAACTCACACCCTGTCCCATGTTTTCATCCTTTCTTTTTCTTCTCTTTGTCTGTTTGTGCTCTCTTCCTGCTTATGGTATCTTTTGCTTCTCAGTTTTCAAATTCTTGGGTGAAGACTTGACATACATCTACTCAGAGAAGGCTAGCTGTGTAGTTCATCAGAATAGGATAACCTCATCCTTTTTCTCTGACCTAGGAGCAGAGTCTTTCTGTTTTAACCTGATCCAGTTAACCTTGTTATATAAACTTCAGGTTTTCCCATGATTTCTGCACACTTACCTTTTCTCATCTTTAAAATGTTGAGAGTGTTGATATTAGGTACTCTGTCCATGTTCAGTGATATTCAGCTGGAAATTTAAACCAAAGTCCTTCAAGAATCATTTAGGGAAGAATAGGAGAAAAATAGACTATGTATTTATTTCCTTAGGATTTGATAAGAACTATAATTTGAAAGGTTAGAGGCAGTCAGACATTGCATCACATTTTCTGATATATAAGAAGGACTGTGTTCTTCTATTGTTGAGTGAAAATGCATCACACACGGAATAAATAAATACAGGAAAACAGAAGAGTCAACAGAAGTTCTTGAGGATCAAATGAATTATCTTTTTCTAAAGATCTTCCCGCTCACATCCGTACAAGTATAACTTCTGGAGATTTGTGTTATAATAATACAGAGAAATCTAAATAAACACATCCAATAGCATCCTGTTCCGGAAGTAATATCTGCAGAAAGCAAATGGATTATTTTAAGTGTGCTTCCAGTCACAAAAGAGTCTGAGAATCGCTAGATTCTGAGGTTTTCATCTTATTTATGGTTTTGTTATCCCTACACATTTTCTTAGCATATAATTCCTTGATGGATTTTCTAATTGTTAGGAAAGGAGCTCCTTTTCAGTTTGAATACCACAATGTGGCTTTATTTTCTCCAGACCTTTCCAGGTAATAATATAATTGCAATTGGTTTCTACTGAAGTTCTATTTGCCGATTGTCCTGGCATGTGTGCTGAACTCTGGTTGTTTATTCCGAAAAGTTGAGCTGAGCTTGAACAGATTTGCCAGTCAGACAGAGGTGGCAATGGGCTTGAGACAGAAAAGAAAGTAGCCCTTGGATTCAATTGTTCTGATCCAAATATATAAGAAATGTTGATGACCCTCAATGTCCTCTTTAGGACAGTGCAAAGTGGTTTGTAAATGAGCTTCTGGAAATTAAACCCTTTCAAACTTTTCCTTTGGTGGAAAGATTTGCTTCATCGTCTATCTTAGGACAGTGAATATTTTGCTACGCTTCTCACTCTCAAGAAATCATTTCTTGCCAGGGTTAATCTTTTCAAAGATTTTCTTTAATATTTTGTGATTCACATCTAGTGACTTAACAGTGGTATAAGTGCAGTAATATGTTACTAATGATTTATAGAAAATTGTTCATTTCTCTTTTTATTAACAATAAAAGAGGAAGTGTAGGAAGTTACTTCACTATAATAGTCAGCTTCTCCATTGCTGAAAGTAAATACCCAACAATTTAAAGGAGGGGAGGTTTAACTGCAGTCTTGGTTATTGTTATTCAGTCCATTGCCATCTGGGTCCGAGTCAGAAACTTCATGGAGGAGGGTGTGGCAGCACAAAGATGCCTAGTTCATGGATGCTGAAAGCAACAGAGAAAGTGCCAGAGAGGAACAGGTAAGGCATCATATACAGCACCCAAGACCATGCCACCATGACCCAAATAGAAACATCTAGGGGGGTACTTGGTCACAGTCCACCCATGGTTAATTTCATACCCGCACATATCTCCTTAAACCATATTTAATGTTCCAAAACAAATTCAAGTTTACAATTCCACTTAACAATAAAACTGTACTAGAAGTGGTTGGAAATGCAATAATCCCCCTAAATCTCAAAAGTTTCAGCATTTTTCAAAAGTCCAAGTCCAGATCTTTTCTGATATGCAAGGAAAATCCTTTGTTGTAAACCTCTGTAACATAAAAACGAGTTATATAGATGGAAGGTACAATGGCACAGGAAAATAATCCCATTTCAGAAAGGAGAAATAAGTGGATAGAAAAGAACTGGACCAAGATAAACCTGAAACCCAACAAAATAAACATTAAGTTTTATAGCTCCATTTCTGACAAGCAGGGGACGTAGAAATAAAGTACAAGTTCCAAAGGATCTGCTAGCCCTACTGTTATGACCGTGTAAGTTGTAGCCCACATGGCTTTTCTCTTGAGCTCACCCCATTCGCAGCATAAGATTTTCTTAGCAAATATTCCTGGACATCTCCAACTTCTTGGGTCTCCACTGCACCTTTGACTTTGTTCCCACAGCTTCGTGCCCTTCTCTGTCAGGGTCTCTTTGCCAGACATCCTAGGCCTTCATTTAAAATTTGAGTATATTTTACTCACTTTCTCCTTGCTGGGACAATATAATCAACATGCACAACTTAAAGAATGAGAGGTTTATTTTACCTCATGAATTTTAGAGAATTTAGTCCAGAATCATCTGCCTTCAAGGCAGAAAGAAAGGCCACAGGTGAAGAGTTAGACAGAGGGAAGCTACTGTGTCATAGTAGCCAGGAGAGAGAGACAGACAGACAGAGAGAGACAGAGACAGAGACAGAGACAGAGACAGAAAAGGAGCGGGGAAGGGAGATTTACTTTTCCAGGTCACACCCCACAGTGACAGAGCTCTTTGGAACAGTCCCTACCTTCTAACAGCACATTTAGCTCTGATAGTACCTTCATGATTCCATCAACTTCCAAAATCCCTATCTTTGAACACATGAGGCATTTAGCATACATTCTAGATCTAAATCACAACATTCCATTCCTGGCCCCCAAAAGACCTATGGCAACTCACTATGCAGAATACATTTAGTCCATTTCCAACAGTTTCCAAATTCTTAGCAATACTAGCAGTGCTGAAAAGTTCAAAGTCCAAGTAGACTCAAGGCTCACTCTTAGTCAAGAGGCCCTGCAAAAATCAGAGACAGAGCTAAATACCTCTGGTATACACTGGTTCAGGGAAAAGTGGAGAAATAGGGTTATAGAAATAATTCAGACCAAAGCAAGTACAAATCCATGCAGGCTAAATATTAGTTCAATTTCCAGCACGTGGGGAAAGTTATGGTAAAGTGTCAACTCTAAAGAGATAGGGTAGCCTTGCTGCTATGGGTTTGTTCTTTGAAGACAGCTGCAAGTTTGAAAAGGAGTCAGGCTCCCTTGGATCATGACAGTAGCAGCCTCTGTGTACTATGATGTCTGAACACTGGGAAACTCTCACCTAGGTATCCCTGAATGTGTTACTCTTCTTGAGGGTCATTTTATCAAATAAAGTCTTTTGCTTTTGCACTTTTGAGACTTTGAATGATAAGATATTGCCAACTCTGAGGTGCAAGTCATCTGTCTTGTAATAAGGATGAAAAAAATCTTTGCTTTTCTAATGCTAATTGTTTAGCAACCAAGAATTTCTCAGCTCCAACATTACATGCTCCAACTTTATATGCACTTCCTGTCTGGCCATCAGCAAAATCCTTCCAGATCTTTACTGGTGTTTTTTGGGTCTGATTCTTATGTCATATGTGGCTAAAGCACCCATAGTATTATTACACAGACTGAATGTTGGGCCAGTTTGAAATTTCCTCTGCCAGATTAACTAGTCCACTGCTTTTAATCTCAGTCTCCAACAAAGTCTCACATTATAGGCAAATATAGACAAATGTTTATAGAAATATAGACAAATGTTTTGCCAAAGTATAATAAATATCTTTATGTCTAAATTCAAAGGAATCTCACTTCATACTGTAGAAACGATCCCAGAAAGTATAGTGTTAAGAAGTCTAACTTCAAAGGAGTCCTAGGTCCCCACTGAAATTTCCCGAGCCTGTCCTTTACAATGCACACTTCTAACAGCATTCTGGTCTTCTCAGCTCCAACTAGTATCATGCAGCATCCACTACTCACAGCATTCCATCTAGTTCCTCTTTAGCTTTCTTCTCCAGACTTTCCAAAACTCTTCCCACAACTATGTTCCAAAATCTTCCAAACCTTTTGGTCAGGTACAGCCACAGCATTGATCTCATTCCTGGATACGAAAATGTCATAGTCTCTTTCTCATTGCTGATTACAAACACCCATCACCCAGAATTTAAATAAAGACAGATTTATTCTGATATATTTTTGAAGATTTAGTCACTATTTGTCTGGCTGTAAACCAGGAAAGGCATGATGAAAAAGTCTGGTGAAGGAACTCTGCTGATATCGTGGTGGCAAGGAAGTGTAGAGGGAGTAGAAGATAGATAGATAGGGGAAGACTGAATCTTCCAGGGAAATACCTCTTCTGACTGGAACTCACCTCGTAGTATAGCACATTTAGCCCTTCCAGTGTTTAACCAACAGATGAGTGTAGTGTCTTTGCATTCCAAAGCCTTCCAAAGGCATAACCTCTGTGCACATTAGGCTTGGGGGATCATTTAGATCTAAACCATGACAGGGTGGAAGCCTATGTGACTCCACAACGCTTGCACTCTGTGTGTAAGTAACATCAGCATCCCATGAATGTTAAGGTCTGCTGTCAGCAGAAACAGTGGACACAGCCACTTTAACTAGTAATGCATCAGCCACTGAATGCCTGGAGTGCTAAATACAGTGAATTGAATCCTGGACAACCAATTTCCTGAGACCTTCTTGAGCAGAAGTCCCAGGGACTCTCTTCTCAAATGAAAAGTTGGCAGCTTTGAACCCTTGATTCTACAATAGGTAGAATCTTGCTGATTTCTGAGTTACCCTCAAGGGATCTTTCCTCTTTTCCTGCACAAAATATTTGGTTTATTTTTAAAGGTGCTAATCTCATTAACAACTACACATCCTTTGCCCCCAAGTTTACATGTAATTAACTCTGTATGAAAATTTATGTTTGTGGGATGTTACTTTTCTGCCTCTTGCCCCTGATTCTCAGTATAAATCTTTCTAAAACCAGCCAGGTAATAGCCATACCACAGCCCCAATAATGGCTTGTCTTGAAATATCTCTTGCCCACTCTGCCAGATTAATTAGTCCAATGACCTTAATATCTATCCCCTGCAATGTGTCAAGTCATAGGCAAAATGTAGACTAATTTTCTACAAAAGTATAATATATGTGCCCTTTATCCAACTGCCAATGAAGTCCTTGTTGCCAGGTGAAACTTCTTGAACCTGGCCTTTACTGTCCACATTTCTATCAGCAACCTGGTCTTCTAAACTCCAACTAGAATCACCCATCAGCTCTGTTTACAGCATTCTTGAACTTCTCTAGCCTGTATCTCCACAGTCTTTATAAAGACCTCCTGTAAAACAGTTTCAAAGACTCCTAAATCACATGGTTAAGTACAGTCACAGCAAGGACTCATTTCTGGTACCAACTTCTGTGTTAGTCAGATTTCCCATTCCTAGGATACAATATCTGGCACCAACAACTTGACTTGGATCAGGGCTTTGTAGATTTATTCAACCTGTGGCCCCAAAATGGAAAGAGCATGGTAGAAGTTTGTGGTTGGGCAAAGATGCTTAGTTAATGGCTGCTGGGAAGTGAAGCAGGGCAACGTGCCCAGAAAAAACCCAAGGTCACATGCCCATGACCCAACTAAACACATCCAATCATGTGTTTTACTAGTCTAGATATTTACTAATCTAGATATTTACTAATCTAGATATTTGTTAATCCAATGAAATTGACATATTAAGATTAATAGTCACATTCACTATTTTGCCACAATTTCTACTAAAACAATTAACTTTAGTCTAATCATGAGAAAAGATCAGACAAACCCAATAAAGCACATTCTACAAATGGAGACTAGGAACTATGATGGCTAAATGACTATAATCCTAGATCAGATCCTAAAGACTCAGAAATGTGAGGACTGAGTAGATATTAGACAATTAGTAGGTCATTTTACTCAATTAAATTATAAATTATAAATTAGATAAGTTAATAAACAATGTAAATTTTTAAAATTTGAAATGTTGTACTGTGGTTTGTCAGATAATTTATTTTTCCAGGAAAATGCATATTGAAGTTTTTCCAAAAATTGGCAAACTGTCTATTTTCAATAGTTTAAGCAAAATAATAAATATATGTATACTTACAGAAATGCAACCTTGAGTTATGGTGCAGATTCAAACTAGTACTTTTCAGGAATCTAAATGCTACAAACATTAAAACAACATTTAAATAGTTATTTTAAAATTTTAGACACATACTAGTTTTACAAATATTTAGAAATAAAAATGTAAGGATGACTTTTATTTCTGTCATGATTTACCATTTTTAGTCAGGATAATTGAAGTCTATGCAAACACATCTGATCTGTGATAATATATTTTGATAATTTTTCAAATATCAAAATTAAAAGTCAACAAAATGAGATAATACTGCTTTCCAAAATTACTAACACTATCACTTACTACCACACTGTTTCCATTTTTTAAATCACTATTCACTTATAATCTACAGTTATGTTATATAATTATACTTTTAAAACATTTGGTTATTTTATCTAATGACACCATAAATTAATTTTAATTTTCTATATTATCTTAATCATTTTATTTTTAAATAGCTGTGTAACTAAACTATTCAATTGTGTAACTTATATTTAGTGATTCTCCTATAGATGGACATTTGAATATCTTCTTAATCATCTCTACATGGTTAGCAATGAATGCTTTTTGGGCACTGTTTGTTTGTATTCACATCTGTTGAATTATTTCTTTAGGATATATTCCCAGTAATACTATTCCTGAGCCAAAGTATATAAACACATCATAGGTCTAAATTGCTGTGCAAATTTATATGTGCACTCACAGAATTTTTCATCAAACATTACAGAAAACATGCTAATTTATTTTTGGCTTGTGTGATATATTTATTATCCTACACACGTGATAAGTAAATTTATATATGTGAAATGTGGAACAGTTGGATTATAGGAAAGCAAGAACAGTTGCAAATAGGTACAAATACAATGTAAGCAGCACAAGAAGCAATAAAAAATAGTTTCCATTAACATTGATTTTCACTTTAGTATAGACAGTGTCAATCCTAGATGGATAACGATGCCTAGAAGCCAAAGATGGTTTCATCTTCAACAGCAATCTGGATTATAGCTTGAAAAGGAGTGGAACAGCATCACCTGTACTGGACCACAGATCCCCAGGGCCCCACTGACATTCTGCATTTTCCCAGGAAGTACAAGCTCATTAAGACCTGAAATATCGTTCCCCACCCTTAAGCCACCATCAATCTTCATGAAAGTCTTTCAGCCCATTAAGATGCAGCTCAAAGGCATACAATGTGTTCTGTAAGCGACAAATGGGTAAATGAGGAGAAACCTGAAGACCCCCGCACCTCTTCTTGTGGTTAATCTTCTCAGCCAGTTAATCATGCAATCCTTCCAGTTAACAAGGCCTTTTTAAATTTAGAGTGAGAAGGTTAGTGTAAAGCAGCTTACTGGGTTCATTGATTTTCAGGGGCCTAAGTTCACTCAGGTGCTTTCATTCATTTCAGAAAATTCAGAGACATCTTCAAATTCCATATCTCCCCTCTTACCTTCAGCTCAAAATCACACTGAATAGTCACTGAGTTTCACAGAAATGGGATTCACACAGAATTAAACTTGAAAGGAAGGACATTTTACAAGGAAAATATCCCTTTCTAGGACTTTTGTATAGATTTCTATGGGTCTATATTTGTACACACACACACACACACACACACACACACACACACATACATACACACACACAAGTATATGTATGTATGCTGCTATATGTATACATATATATGCACACATGAACGTATATTTGTATCTGTGTATGCATATTGGCCAAAATGATAATAGTAAAGATAATCCTATTTAGAATTAGTAGTGATTTATTCATTAAAAGCAAAGAATGAGTTCTGCAGTTTAATTGTATCCGTTTCTTCATGCCGGTTTTGGCTTCTTTAATGTTCACCCTCCTCTTTTTCTTGCACTTTTAAGTTCAAGTAACTTTATATCTGAGACTTCACCAAATCTTAGACAAATAACCCGGAGTGGGGATGGGGGCTACATCTCAGATACTTTGCAGTAGATTTTTTATTATTTGCACAATAGTTTGTGAAAAATAAATTTAAAAATATTTAACCACTAGAGTGATTATGTCTTAAAACACAATAGAGTAAGATGTCATAAGATATGAAGCCTAACTCCATTCTTAATCAGTTTTTAAGATCGCACCACCTGTGTCATCATTAAAGAATTCTCACTTTTCTTTTCCTATTTTAGGCCTATCATGGAACACTTGCCAACCTTGTCCAAGCTTTTCATGGATAGGGCACTGGAGACAGGAAACAGCAGTGCTTGTCTAAGAATAGTATATTGTTTTCCCATCTCAATAGACATAATACTCACTCCCAGATATCCATGAAGTCTTTAAATATATTTCATTTTGCAGAGTTTTAAAGTTCCCTTTAGGAAGTCAGTTTGTTTCTCAGTCTTGGCAGAGGCTCACCTTCTTGAATTCTCCTGAGTCTTGCAATTTGTCTTTCAAATGTAATTTAAAGGAAAACTAGATGATGGACAAAAATCAGTGGAGACCTTGAACTTTGTGTTTCTTGGTTTGGAACTTAGCTGATCTCCTTACGGTGTAAGCCTATTGGGAACTCATGGAATAATGACAGATCTTCTTGAGGGTGGCCTGCGAGGTGGTACTGAAGATTCTTGCGCATTCTGTGCTATGTGGAGAACTGGAGTCCACATTAGCAATGGAATGTGTGACTGATGTATATATTCTGGGGTGACAAAGAGAAATTGCTTTGTCTTGATCATGTAATTTTAAAACATGTACACTTGTCAGCCACTTCCTCTTTCTCTCGAAATAAATAGAACAAGATAAAAGACAAAGATCAACTCCAACAGTGTTTGGAAAATGATTCTATTTTGCTTCAAGACAATAAAATCAATACAGATATAAAAAACAAGGCAGAATCCCTAATTTACCTTTTATAAAACCAGTTAAGATATTACAATATACTAGCTTTAGCACCATATGTGATTAAAAGCTTTCTTGAATTGTTGGCAGTTTGTATGCTAAGCTTACTGAGCCATGTTAACCTGTTTCTCACATTCACTGAGACGCAGCAGGAAGGAAAGTTACAGAGTGCCAGTAGTAGGACAACTCAGAGGTTGTGATGCTCAGTTTCTTTGGGGATCATCTGTAAATCACAAACAAATCCTTCTGCATAACTCACTTTATAAATATGAGGAAAGTTATCGAATAACCTGCCAGCTTCTGAAATACACTCTTGTAAGTAGGCCCATGAAGCTAATACTGTTATGAAGCATCTAACTTGAGTTTTTGAAAAGTTGCTCCATTGCTTGCAGGCCGAGCGGAAATCATTAACAAGAAGAGAGAAGAAAGGGATAAGGGATAATAGCGTAGTGGTGAAAACACACTTTACAAAAAGAATGAGGTAGAGAAAATACTAACTCATCCAATCAAGAAATAGAGCAAAAGTTCCGATGTTGTAATTTCATACACGATCATTTTGGGGATAAGCTTTTTTTTCCTCCTTAATGTTTAAATAAATACATGTTTTAAAACTGCAGCTTGCAGGTGACCCAGCATCATCTCTCCCTCCCAGGTGAGACATTGTGGTAATAATAGGCTTACAGTGTCAGGTGCACTGTACAGTGCTTGAAGGGGGCTACACTCTACTGCATAGGCTTCTCCAGTGACCAATCTGCTCACAACTGGGAATCTCTTGGCTTCTGCCAAACTGAATATACAACGCTAAAGCAGAGTTCAGCTTTCACCTTTTTATCCTTTAGAAGTTTGTGTGAATAATGCTGAGATCACTTCTTAGAACAGATTTTAACCTTTAGCTGCAGCAGCCATTCTGCTGTTACGTATACATATATATGAAGTTGTACATTGTACATCCCCTTATATTCCCACTGTTTTGTCTTCCTCTCAGCTACTGCTTTACAGTATGACCAGTTAACAAGTTGAGGGCCTGCACAGAGCAAGACATAGCTATTTCATATCTTGCCAGGCATTACTTCTCCTGACAAGATGCTACACAGATTTCTGTAGAGTCTTTGCCATCTCATCAGTGGATTATGCACTCTTTCTATGTTTAACATACTCATTTTCATTATTTAATTTTTTTAAAGTTTTCATCAGATTTTATTGGTACATTTTAGATACATGTAGTGACCACATTCATCATAGAGAATTTGTACCAGTACATGACATAACTTGTTTCTTTTTTTCCCCTTCTCCTACTCTTCTTTCAACCCCTGCTCCCCCTCCCATTTAGAAGAGCTCTGTATCCATGTTTTCTTTCTTTTCTGATTTTAAAAATATTCCCTTCTTTCTTTTTCTCCCTCCCTTGTTCCTCGCCCCATCTGAAAATTTTCTTCCTATTTCACAATATTGTTTACACATTTTGGTCCTTATTTGCACTGAGCTTTTCTTTTCTTTTTAATTGAAGTGTGAAAAAGTTCTAGGCTCAGTTGAAGTTCCTGATGAAGAACCACAATTAATATTGTTTCTGTTAAAATACATTGTATTTTAACAATGTAGCTAAGATTTGATGAAAATTCATCCTTTTTGGTTTAATGAATATCATTTATTCAGTATAAAATCTTTATATAATGTTTCACAGGTACAAATAAATGTATAATAAGTCTTGTTCAAAATAAAAAGAAAACATACATTAGTGCAAACAAAGAAATAGATACAGTTCTCAATGAAGCAAGGAGTGGGCTGGAGGGATGCACCAGTGACAGTCATTGATCCAGCTTTGATGGTGAAAATTCCAACAGATTCAAAGGAATACTGATTTGGTTGTGAAGATAAACTTGAATCCAACATTTTATGAATGAAAAACTATAGTAGAGACTATTAGAAGGTACTTTTGTTCTTACAAAAGAATCTTTCTCATAAGAAACAGTAAAGAATAAATGACCTATGGAAATATGAGTTCGTTGAACTGATTAAGTAATGTATTATTGGAAATTTTAAAGTCACTAGACTAATGTAATTACATGGAATTGGAGAAGCATCAGAAGATTAGAAGGAAATTTTCTGATATGCCAAGGAGAAAAGGTGAATAATCCTAGTGATTAAGTGTTTGACTGTAACTCTCATTAGGAGAGTAGAATAAAGAAAATTCTCATGGACAGTGTAGGCTCTCCTTTTGAGCACATCAACCTACCTTTAAGAAAAGAAAGTAGTAGTGTTGGGCAAATGAAACCACATACTTCATATAGTATCTTCAAAATAATCGCTAAGCTCTACAGAATTTTATTTCTTTCCCAATGTCCTTGAATACAATTAATTCTTTAATTCCAACAAGTACTTACTGAATTTTAACTCCATGTTAAATACTATGCAAAATGCTGCAGCGTTTATAAATACAGAAAAATATATTTTAATGTTTACTTGCAATGAGCTTAACAGAGTTTTGAGTATGTGTATCTGTATCTATAGCGATAATATTTATTCTATCTATATATGTATATAATGTTTACATAATTTTAACATAAATATTTGTCCACATAGAATTTTAACAATGAAAAAATATAATAAAGATTAGTCTAGCCCATCCATTACTTATTTAATGGTGCTAAGTGTTGAAAATAAAAGGAAACATAACTGTCATACATTTATAGGTAAATGGGTGCAACTTGAGACCATAATCATAGGTGAAATAAATCAGACCCATATGTGTAAACATTGTATTGACTCACTAGTGTGAGAAGAGAATCTGAATGAGTAAATAAGATCCAAAATATACCATAGCTACTGTGAATTGGGAAGAAACTGTTCAATAGAAAATATAAACTGATAATAGAAAGGGGAAAGGAAGAAAGGGAAAAAGAAAAGAGTATATTTATGCTTAAGATAGTTTTACAGCTAGTTTCTCTAAGTTCATTGAAAAGATTGGTTTGTGCTAACATTGTTCTGGAAGATATTATGCCTACACTTTGTACTCTGAATAACTACTATGAAGACAATAATATACAATGTATTAATTCTTGTAACTCTCCTACTAACCTGTTTTAAAATTGTTACATTTTTATGTTTTTCACTTTAAAATCAAAACAATTATAAATAAATGAATAAATCTCTGTCATTACCTTGGAGGAGTATGAAACTTAGTTCATATAGTACAAGATAAAAGGTAAAAATAAGTAACTACAAAGACTTATCCAGTCACTGAGTAAACCAATAAAGGAAGTAATTATAAATCTATATTCTGTGTATTATCCAGAAAAGAAGAAACAGCCTTGCCTGGGGGCATCAAAAAGTTTACAGAGAAGTTTCCTAAAGCTACTGCAGAGGAGTAGCGTTTACAGTGAATGAAAGAAACCATCAGGGTGGATGAGACAGCATGGTAACAAGCACAGAAGTTAGGAAGGTGGCCTCCCTTTTGGAAATGCATAGATAACCCACCTGGGAACCACGGATCATAATATATACTCCAGAGAGGAGGCTAGGAAGGTCCATGAGAAGCATAGAATATACATGTGATAGAATCTAAACAGTATTTCATGGGCAATGAAGATCAATTATTTTATTTATCTTAATGTAAGTAAATATATTATATTAGTTTATATATTATATTTAGATATAAAACATATAGTCTGAATTTTGTATAGTTTAGGGCTAAAATTTCTTCTAAAGGTCAATGTCTCAAAGGTTTGGGCCCCAGTTCATTGCACTGTTGGGAAATGGCAGATCCTTGAAGAGAGAAAGTCTTGTTAGAGGAAATTAAGTCCTTGGGGTGATTTTGAAGGGGATATTAGGCCCTCTCCCTCTCTTTCTTGCTCTATCTCTCTCTTTCTTTGTTCTTTTTGTTCTGTCTCTTTCCTTTCTGGAAATCTCTAGATAAGCATCTTTTTCCATCATGTGCTCCTAGTGTAGTATACGGCCTGGCCACAGGCCCAAAGGCAGCTGGGTAGCCAACTGTAAACTGAAATCTCCGAAACTGTGAGCCAAAATAAATCTTCCCGCTTCTTTTAAATGAATTACCTCAGGTATTTCTTAGAGTAACAGAAAACTGACCAATATGTGTACATTATTAAATATATTTAATTGAATTTGAATATAAATTACATTTATAATAGGTGTTAAAATCTAATATACATATTTGGCATAAATTTTAGGAGACAACTTTATAAAACATAATCTATTTTTTTACTAATTCAGGCAGTCTCTACTGATTCTTAAATATATGATGACAAAATAGATTTCCATCCTTCTTCACCTTCATTCTTTTAATACTGCATTCGTTAATTATTTTATTTTTCTTTAAATTTCTTGTGTTTCTATTGTTAATTATACCTGCACAGTTATAGAATGTCATTTCAGATTTAGCTCTTTTTATAACCTATAATAAAAAAGCAAAGAAATCAAATTTATTTATGTTCTCTTTATCTAAATTTCCCCTTGCAATGATACCAGTTATATTACTTCCACAGTGTATCTTTTTTCTAAAACTGAATGTTTTCAAAGCTTAGCATCACTGTTTTATCCTCCTCTGTTTATCTTTGGTTGACTAATTTCTCTAGTTTCCTCAAGCATAGCTTGTTCACAAAAGTCCTAAGACTTGAACGGTTAAAATATTTGAGTGAAACTTTTGTATTGGAACAGTAGTATGGAGTATTAGAAAATGACCATTCAAGCTTTCTCTCGCTAAAAGCTTTATAGGTATGGCTTCACTGTCTTTCATTACCTGTTATGGAAAGTCTAAGCTACCAGTTCCTAGCTCCTTCTTGCAGATGAAATTGTTTTGTGCCTGGCTTGATATTCAAAGAATTATTTCTTTAACCTTAAATTTCATCATATTTACCAAGGCAAGGAACTTTCCAAATCTGTAAACTCAACATGGTTTTTTAGGTCTGAAAAATTGTCTTGATTTATGTACTTGAAAGTTTTATTCAGTTTGATCAGCTCTTTGTCATGGATATCAGTTATGCATGTGTGTTAAAATATGCTTTGTCTTCTGGATGATTTCTTCTGTCTTCATTTTAATTTTGCATCTCACTTATCTTTAATACCATTTATTTCACTTTAATGTTGATTTTTTAGAAGATTATGTTTTTGTCCTTTTTGTTTAAAGGAAGGTCAGTTCTCACTTTTATTGCATCCAGCGTGGCTTTTACTTTATGGTGATTTCGTTTTTCTCTTTTAGTGGTCTCCCTGAGGTTTGGTTTGGCAGGATGCTTGAGGTTTAAAATTGAGATATCTGGTACACTGAAGATAGAGAATTTTGAATGATTATTTGATGAAAGAGATTTGAGAAAGGGCTTGGCATGAAATAACTTGTTTTACAAATAAATACTAAAAGCCACTCGTAGCAGGGAATTATATTAACAATCAGGTGGGAAAACGTTGTATGTGATGCACAGCATTGCCTCTTCATCAGCAGCCCCACGGTCTGTGCAACAGAGTCATAAAGATGGGGCTGGAGATTATATAAGAGCTCGAGAGCAGTGACTTCTATCTCCAAATGACTTGGCTACTTTCAGAACTGAGCATCCAATTTTGGACTACGTGAGCAAATCTGAGTCCTTTTATCACCTTATACACAGAAAGACCAACTAACCTACAAGTGGTAGACTGATTACACTGGAACCTTTTCATCCACAGCAGGGTCAGTGCTTTGTTTTCCTCAGGAAAAACATATAACCTGGATTTAGAAGCGTCTACAATAGCAGCTATGTTTCTGTGGGTAGTATAGACTATGACTGAATTCAGCATATTACCTCAGCCCAAGAAACTAGAAGTTTTCAGTAGAAGAATCACAATAATGGTCTTCCATGGGGAGGAAATGGGATCTTCTGTTGCAGCCCAAGTATGGAAGCTACTCTGTCACTAGCCAGGAAGGACTCATTGGGAAGTAATGATATATATTTCAGTAATGTGGATGTTACTCAAAGACTCACGTGTTAAAAGCTCTATCTCTCATTGACGGTGCTATTGCAAGACGGTGGCCCTTTTAGGAGGATGGGCCTAGGGAAATGAAGTTAGGGCCTTGGGAGTGCACCCTTGAAGGAGATTAGGCAATCCAGGACTCCGTTCCTCCATTCTGTCCTGGCCACTAAGAGGTGCGCATCCTTCATCCTGCATCTTAGTTACTTCCTTGTTGCTGGGACAAAATACCCAACCCTAATAAGCTAAAGGAGGATGGGTTTCTTTTAGCTTATGGCTTATAAATGTTTCCGTTGATAGATTGGCGGACAGTAAGGCAGGCAGAATGACAGAAAAGAATGATGAAAAGAAACAGTTCATGGCATGAGAGGTAGGAAGCAGAGAAGGATTAAGGGAGGAGGATTGTATGTGTATATATACCCTTACAGTGCGTGTGTGCTGTACCTACCTCTTCCCAACATCAAAGCCAGCTATAAACTCGCCAGTGGACCAATGCAGTGATGAGTATCACAAACACTTGATCCAAAAGCCCCAGCTACGAGTGCATGAAGAGTGGAGGAAACATTTTAGGTGTGAACCATGACACCAGGTATATCTGCTAAGACATACTGTGCTGCCATTGACCCAGAGCCAGTGACCATGGATGGAAACCTCTGAGGCTGTGAGCCAGAATCAACTTTTTCCTGTGTGTAAGTTGTTTACTTAGAAATGTTGTCACAGGACAGAAAGCTCATAAGCGCAGTGATTTCTGTCTGTCTCTTCTGTGTGGGAGCAAAGCATTGTTCCATCCAAAGTTTCTGGAGATTCTATTTTCCTGACCCTGATACAAAGACGCAGGCAGGCACAAATGTTGAACTTCTACTGATAACAGGGAGCAGATGCCACTTGCTTGTCAATGTTTGTGTCTCTTGGAATCATTTTGACAACATCTCTACACTGTAGTTATTCCCACCATATAAGCCACATAGTCTTGATGCAGAGACTGGAATGCGTAGACTTGCAGTGGATGTGTGGTTGGGGTTATAGCATGTGTCACAGGTTCTGCCCAACACATATTCCTTCATGGGCTTCATTTTGAAAAAAGCAATGTGAGAAAGGAAGTATTGTTTTATCCCTGATGCACCTGGATCATGGAAGGGAAGAAACACAAAAGCTTTGGGGCAGTGCTAGTGAGGATCCTGCAGAGAATGCTGTGTGTGATGTCCTGGCTTCCTGTTCAGAGCTCAGGGTCCATTCTGTGCACCAAACCACCGCAAAAGTGAAAAAACCTTGGCTGGGAGCCCACAGTGGTGTGGTTGCCATAGTGTTCTTGTCTCTATAGCCTGTGAATTGAAATCTCAATCTCTGGGACCCTGAGGATTTTGAGAGAAATCGAAAAAGGTATAATAAGTTCTTTTTTTGTTTCAACTTGTAAGACTGGGTTATGGTGTTTGTAAGTAAAAATACTGAATGTTTCACCCTGGAATGTCAGATTTTAACAAGTTCCCCAGATGATTCTTATATGTAGCTGGTACAACATGGGTACAGGTGTTTGGGGAATATCTTTGAAGTTTTATTAATCTTGAAAAAGAGATAGAGAGTTGGAAAAATATAGACTTAAAGGTCTGTGTGTTTCTAACACAGTGAGTTACACTTGACCAAAATAAAGATAGACAATGATGGTGTAAATTATGCTTTGAATTTCTTTACTTGAATTTAATAGTTTGAGTATTACAAAGAGAGAGAGTGACATAAACTAAGTTATGTCACTAACTACTCAATTCCTCTTACTTCTCATTGCATTTACATTAAAACATAAATTACTTTCCTAGCTGCAGGCAGTAGCTTTTCCCTGTTTCTCTGATTATACCATTTACTACTCTTAGTTTCCATCCATAATGGTCCTTGTTGTGTTTATTTCTAATTCAGTATTTTACACTCACCTTTCCCTCTAGTTGAACACTTTTCCCTAAAACCTTCAAATTCTTGTATCCTTTTTAGTATTTTCATTTGGCTTTAAATGTCAGTGAGAGTGGCTACCCCTTTCTCTGAAGGTCAGATAAGCTTTCTTGGAACAAGTGGTGTTTAAACTGAAAGATGAAGAATGAATAGATGATGGTCCAGTGAGGTGAGAAAGTAAGAATACTGCAGGCAGCAGGAAGAAAGCGCAGATGCTGATTTCTTTCTGAAGCCAAAGGCAATGCATTGAAACCATAGTGACAGGGAGAAGAGAACAATATGCAATATAATAACCACTGTTGAATTCCTATCATTTTGGTTTTTTTTTTTTTAATTCTGTAGCACTTCTAATGTTTTTCATCATTTTTTAAAAATTTTCTTTAAAATACGAAAAGAAAAGGGAGCTGAGCTGGATCTTTGCAAGCCATAGTCAGAACCACAGAAAGCACAGATACAATGTTTTAGATGTGAGAAAGGCAGATGTCTTCCTCATTGTCCTGTCACTGAGATACAGTAGCTGATTTCTGCAATTTAAAGGCAGAAATGTTGATGTGGCTCACATGTTCCAACAGGTGCTTTCCAAGGTAGGTTGGCTCCAAACTAGAAATGACATGATGTGAAGGCTGCCTGGGGGAGCATAGCTGCTCCATGGAAGCCTGGAAGCGGAGAACTAGGGAAGAACCTGGGACAAAAAGACACCCTTCCAGCCCACCTCTCCCTTCCCCTTCCCAGTGACCTTCCTCCATTCAGGCCCCGCCCCTCACCCCCACATTCAGCTACTGAGTTCATGAGTGGATGGATCCACTGGTGAGTTTAGCATGCCGTGATCCAATCACCTCCCAAACACAGGAGAATTTGGGGGACTATTTTAGACTTAAACAATAATACTGGGCTACAAGCAAATAAGGCGAGGAAAAGACAAAAGTCTAAGATCTTTCATAGGAAATCTTGAATGGCACTAACAATAAAGTCTAGATAGCCCAGGAGACAGACTATGTTATTATAACTTAGATAAATATGTTATTATCACTCAGATACTGTGTTATTGTCTAAAGTCTGTCTGCAAGGTTTGGTATATTATGCAACTGCTCTTTCAGAATGGCTCCCACAGAAGATTTCTTTTTTTTCTTTTTTTTTTTTTAGAAACATAAAAGTACAAAAACATATTGACAAACAGACACCAATTATCATAGAAAATAGTACAATCACAACTAATCTATAGACAAGGTGATATGGTCTCAACAGTAGTTGTTGCTTTATCCATTGATATCTTCGAATTGTAGATGTATGGACCCATATACAGACATGCAAATTTAGTCAGACAGTT
>PVLD010010159.1:8416-72449 GCA_004027595.1 Dinomys branickii | reverse complement strand
TTGCACCAGTCTGCATTCCCACCAGCAGTGTAATAGAGTCCCTATTTCTCCACAGCCTCGCCAGCATCTGTTATTGGATGACTTTTTCATACTGGCCAGTCTTACTGGGGTGAGATGAAATCTCGATGTTGTTTTTATTTGCATTTCTTGAATGACTAAGGATGTGGAACATTTTCTCATATATTTATTTGCCATTTCTGGATTGGGTCTTTGAATTTGGACAGGTACATGTTTTTTAATTCTTTGTATGTTCTAGATAGAAGACCTTTGTCTGAGGGACAGCCAGCTAGGATTTTTTCCCAATTTGTGGGTTTTCTTTTTACTTTGCTGGTGATTTCTTTAGATGTACAATAACTTTTCAGTAGGATGAGGTCCCAATTATTGATTCTTTGAAGTGTTTCCCTTGCAGCTTCATTTTTGTTCATGAAGTCTCTGCCCACTCCTATGTCTTCAAGATTTTTACCTACTTTCTCTTCCAATAGGTTTAGAGTTTCTGTTTTAATGTTGAGGTCTATGATCCATTTTGACCTGAGTTTGGTGCATGGTGATAGACTGGGGTCTATTTTCAGTTTTTGGCAAGAGGCAAGCCAAAAACTGGCTTTCTACATGCCCAAAACTTAACACTAGATGCTTGTCAAGCACCGTGTATTAACTAAAATCAAAATGGATCAAAGATATAAATATTAAAACAGAAACAAACTACTGGAAGAGAAAGTATGTAGAAATCTTGAAGACATAAGAGTATGCAGATACTTACTGTTTTTGTGTGATGGACGCGTGTCACCCTACTTAGCGTAAAAATTGAACTCAAGCAAAACTTTCACTGTTCACACTGCAGTGTCCTCAGTGTATGGCACAGTGTTTGGTCCTGAGTAGCCATTCAATCAATACTTATAGAATGAAGGGATCTTTCATGAAACCTTCTACAAACATTTGATTTGGTTACTGCACTTCATGAATATAAATTTAGAGAGGGAAAGTGAAGAATATCTGTTTGCCTTTTGGTATATAAATTTGCATAGCTTGTTTTTTAATGTTTGAAAGGGTACTGAGGAGCCTGTTGGACTCAGAGGAGGTAAGAGCTCTTAAGAGCTAGGGCAGTGTTCACACAGCAGCTTGGCTTCCTGATCAAGTGCTATACTCCTGCTACCTGCTTCCACCATCCTTGGCATCCTGTGAATTCTGGCTTGGATATGGCAGGAAGGATTTACAAAGTTATTGTACTCTAACAGCTAAGAAGGTTTGCAACCTCTCTTTCCCCATGAGTTGACCCAGGGCTACAATTTTTGCCAGGGTGGTGAGTTTGGGATGTGATCAAGTCATCATTGAAGATTCTGTCCTGGTCTTTGCCTAAATTTATGTTACTTTGTAACACTAGTAGCCACATCTGTAAAGGAAGAAGGGCCTTGGACTGTAGCATGGTTACCATGGCCCAATGAGAAGCACTGTGTACTTAGTGGGAAAACACCTTTGGATCCAGATGGCTGCATAGTATAGCCCTGGTTCCACCACTTCCTTGCTGTGTGCACTGAGATGACTTATGTAACCTCTCTGTGGTTTGGTTTCCCTGAACAGCAAAATTGAGATTATAATCCTTATAGTGTGGGATTTGCTTTGTGTGTGTGTGTGGGGGGTAGATTAAGGGGTGATATTGGCTCATTTACAATGTTCAATAGCAACATCGTTATAATTATAGTATCAAAATGCTATGCTGGAGATAGGTACAAAGGTATAGATTACTAGGAAAAGCAAGAATGACTGTACAGATCAGGGGATGTTTAAGCTGTGTGTTAAATGCTAACAACAGCAGCAGTACGATAATGGCACACAGTGTGTGTGTTTTGTACCATGCTGTATGTGTTGTGTATGTGCTTAGCTCATTCGGCCTTCACTGCAGTTGTCAAAACTGTAGAAAGTGAAGCTCAGAGAGGTTAAGTGATGAGGTAATCTCAGGCAATGAGAATGCTGTTCTCTTCCTTGCCCCTGTCCCCTCCTGTGCTCAGCCTGTCTGAATCCTCTTTAAGGGCCTGAGACTCATTTCTGGTGATACTTGTGGAGAGGTGAGCAGGTCACGCTAGCAGACAAGCCTGCACTTGGCACTTAGCTTCTTGGATGAGGTGTTTTCCTTGAGGTTGGTATTACAGATAAAGCGCTGACCTGCGGTGTCGCGCAATTGTGTGTGGGAGCAGGAGGAAGGGCACAGTGGGAGGCGGGGGCAGTCTGCTCCCAGGTGGATGTGAATAGTGCCAGTAAGCTGTCAAACAGAATCACGGTTCAAAACATACAGCCTTCAGTCTGATTTCACTAAGACGCCGAGTACTGCTCGGAGGGAGTACAATCGATTCTGTTTTGCCAGCTGCTGATGTATGCTAAGCAGTAACCATCTCCACCCTGTGTGGATTAATAAAAGCTCACCTTAATTTGCAACTTCACGGGAAGCATACTTGGGACTGAGCCGATGCCCCAACACCCGCTCTGCTCCTTCTCTTCCTCCGAGCTTCTCCTGTGTGCTTCTAACTGCATCTTCCTCTTGCCTGTCCACTGTTTCTTTTCCTTAGCGCCTTTTTAAAATCTTCCTCCTTTTCATTTTCTCTCCTCCACATTTTAAAGAGAAGCATGGAGTCTGTGCTACCTGTCCCACACTGTGCTTCTGCTCTCCTGCACTGCACTGTTTGATTCTCATGATATCTATAGGAAGACAGTGGAATTGTGCACAGGTTCCAGATGACAGCACAGCCGTCCTGGTGCTTAAGAGCTTGCTTAAACTTGTACAGCCAGTAAATGGCAGAGGTGGACCTTCAAACACACACCTCTCTGATCTAAAAGTTTATGCTGTTTCTATGACATCCATGATCTTGGAGCCTGGAAGGGCATTAGAACTACCCAGGAGCACTAAAAGTACTGGTGCTTCTGAATCAGCCCCAGACACACATGCTTGATGAGCCTCTGCAGGGACCCAGATGAGAAGCTGCCCAACAGACAGGTTTTCTTTTTTCCTCATTTTTCTGCACACATAAGTGGCTGCATGTGTTGAGATGTGTTGTAACACAGCCCTTAAGACTGATGATGTCTTCTCCTGTGCACCCTGTGGGGAGGGGCTTCCCTTCTAGAAGTCCATGGTGCAGGAAAATACAGGTGTGTCTTTATGTTTGTGATGCAGGTGGGCAAGTGGGAGAACCAGACCCTGAGCCTGAGGCATGCTGTGTGGCCAAGGTACAAGTCCTTCTCTGACTGTGAGCCAGATGACAACCATCTCAGCATTGTCACCTTGGAGGAAGCCCCTTTTGTCATCGTGGAGGACATAGACCCACTGACTGAGACCTGCGTGAGGAACACCGTGCCCTGTAGGAAGTTTGTCAAGATCAAGTGAGTGCCCATGTGGACAGCACACTGTTGCCCGTGTGCCATCCGTCCTCTTAAATAGCCTGTGTCAGTAATAATAACAGCACATGTAATTCAGCTGTAAAATGTAATAGAAAATATATGCTCTCGGGATAATAAAATAAGAATAGATCAAAAGACTTAAGTGCCTGCAGAGGTACCAAGTTTAAGTTCACCTAATTCCAAAAGCAATATGAGATGGGTACTTTTGCCCCTGGTAAGCTGATAAAACTGATTATGGGGAAATTAAGGAACTCATTCAAAGCCATTGAGCAAGTGAGCTGGCACGGCTCAGATGTTGGTCCGTCTGATTCTGCAGCTGAGTTCTTAACCATCTCATGGACTCAGCAGTCCCTTTCCGTCTTTCCTCCAGGAATGGTTTCCTTTCTGCGCTTCTAGCTGCCCCTTCATGCTCCCTTCCCCAGCACATTCTTCTCCCTTCTAGCTTTCATATTTCCAGATCCACACTTTCCAAAACTTTACAGATTTCCCTCCCTTTGGGAGTGGACACCACTTGCATGTGACTTTTAGGTGAAATCCAGGTAGAAACTCACCTGGCAGTGCCGTCTTCTCTGTTTCTGTGTTTGGAGAAAGAGCTGACATGGTGGGTTAAGAGTGCACTTTAATCTGTACACCCTTTGAGGATTCAGAAAACTCCACGATGACGTCCCAGGCCCTGATCTTTCCTGCTATAGATATTCACCATGTACCACCCTTGTGGGGGACCCACAGAAGAAGAAAGCTTGCAACTGTTGGGTAGAACCCTCTTTTTGAATATTTTCTGATCACTTCCTTTCAGCTGCCCAACCTCCACTTTTAAGTTTGGTCACTGCCTCCCTAGCTCTGCCTGCTTCCGCTGTATCCTGGATAATCCCTATATCACTGTCTCTTTTTATAGCTCACAGTTATTTTGTCTGTCTTTTCCCCTAAATGATGAGCTCCCCAGATTTAGAAGATGTGTCTTATTAATCTTTGTACTTTTAGTGACAAGTGCAGAGCACAACACTCCAAGGTCTGTTGAATGATGAATGAATAATTGTATTCCTCCACTTCAGACTCTTATCCCAGTCGCTATTCCCCGAGATTCAAGTATTCAGATCTCAGTGCTTGAGGTCAGGGTACCTATTTTATAAAATATGTATGATTGCTGAATGCATTATGAAGGCACATTTTGGTCTGGAGGAAGTTTTATCAACAAGGTCATTAAAGTCAGCCTCTTGGGAGTCAGCCCTCTGACTAGATGATGAAGTAAGTATAAATGTCCCTCCTACGTAGGCCTCCCTCTTGCCAGCGCCCCCCAGCGTGGGGGCTCCCAGAGCAAGTGCTTTACTTTTGTAGACAGCCAAACCTCCATCCCCTGGAAATGAGGACGAGGTGGGGCTCACCAAGACAGGGCATGAAATGATGTCTGAGGGTTTCTGCTGAGACTCTTCACAATTAAATAGCATCGAGGTTGTTACAAATAAAAATAAGTAAATAAATACAGAATTATGCCTTTAGGCACAGTTTATGTGTCAGACACAGTCCTGGACACAGTGAAGGGATTGCTAAACAGAGAAAGTAAAAGACAAGGATCTTGCAGTTCTGTGATGGACACAGGGAAAAACCTTTCAACCAGTGACAGAGTGAGGCAGTTCACGTTGTGATCCACCTTGTACAGAGAGAAATAAGGCTGTATGATAAGAGAATGCATGGGGGCATGTGGGGGCTCCAGGGTCAAGGTCAGGGTCAGGGTGAGGTGTAAGTTGATGGAGGCAGAGGATGAGATGGAGCCAGGCAGGCGACGGTCTAAGAGAGCAGCCTCTCTGCAGAGGGGATAAAGAGTACAAAGACTCTGGGGAAGGCAAGAACTGGACGAGTTTGGGAAACTAAAGAAAAACCAGTGAATGCAAGAAAGGGATGGGCTAGCAGAAGGGAGCGAACATGGGGAAGCTGTCAAAGGAGGCTGTGATTTGGGTGTCTGTTCTCTGGGCAGAAGTCGGTCCCATGAAGAGAGTAGAGTGTCTGGCACAAAGCAGAGTCTATAACCTCAGTAGGACTCTTTCTTTTTTGACAATGACACTCTCTGCATTCCAACAGGGCCATGAAGTGGGGCCTCTTTGCTTCACAATCAGTAAGAAGAGTTGAAAATCTTTAAAATCAATAGCTGTCAAGGTGAAAACAGGTAGAACACCAAATCTTGCGCTATATTATTATAAAGAAAAATGAATCCAAATAAATTACTTGCTTTAAAATAATTGATCTTTCTGTTGAAGACTATAGACAGATTAAACTCATGGTTTTGGTTCCTATATGGAGGTGGTAGCTTGCAGTTTGCCCTTTTCTACATGGGGACAAGAGTCCTGTGTATCCGTGTGAAACAGGAGTCTTTGGCTTAGCTGAGATCAATAGCAAAATGCTAGGATCTATTAATGCCAACATTAACATAGATTAGATCACTTGCATTTCCCACAGCCAAAGGTTTAAGGCAGGCTGACAGTTTGCAAAGAGATTCTTCTTAGACAGTGTGATTGTACTTGTTTTCTTGGTAATACTTTCCCAGGAAAAACTCTGTTTTCTTGCTTCGGGTAAATTGTGGAGTCTGGAGGTCACATATCAACCTAAACAGCCAGAATGAGCAGAGGAATCAGATTTTCTTCCTAGTCTATTAATTGAGAGTTAAATGCATGGAGAAGAAATTGGAAATATTATTTGACCTGATGTTCAGGAAAAAAAATGGCCATACTGTCAATTAAAGTCTTAAACTTTAAAATTGTTGGTGGGAAGAGAGGAGATTTATTTTTAACAGATTATGAGAAGTGCTATAGATATTTTATTTTATTTAATCTTTCCAAGCATCCTGAAAAGTTTCAGCCTTCTAAATGTATGCCAGTTCTTTGAGTATTGAGACTTAGATCTGAGTTTTCTTGGTTGGTAGGATCCAACACAGCATCTGAATACAGCTCTATGTGACTTGCATGGCTACGTTTGTATCTACTGGCTACGCTGAGAAATTTGGGGCCATTAAACTAAACATCTTATTGGATCCATTTCCCCATATTGTTCTTAGAATTCACCTTTCCTTTTGAGTGGTGGTGAAACAGATTGGAGAAGGTTCATGTGTACGTAAGAGCTGGGAAGGTAACCAGAAGGAGTTCCCAGCTATAATTTGGTCTGAGTTTCTGTAGTTACCATGACACACTACATTAGTATATTTGCTCCATGCCTTTTCCATCCTGTGTCTCCAAGTTCTGATTTACTAGTACAGAGGAAGTTCTCAGTGGGTGATCCTGGGCAAAAATATACCACTGATCACCTATATCTAGAAATATAATTTGAAGCCAGGTATGTGGGGACATTCACTTATAAACCAGATGAGGTTCCCAGTGAGACCAGGGAATACATATATACCATGATCCTGAATCTTAATCCTGGGGTGTTTGTGACTTCTGTCTACCCCCATCCCCAGGAATCTTGACCAGGTAAAAAAGAAAGGTTGTGACAGAGGAAGGTACAGAGCAGAGAGTGAGAGAGACACAAGCAAGTAGAGGTGGGGAAAAGGGACCATAGTTATAGGGAGAAAAAGAGAATATTTAAACATTTTTTTGTGCTTTAATATTCACTGCCAACTGAAGTGTACCTCAGTCAACACGGGGGCCACCACCGCCTTGGCCCAACGGTCATGCTTTCTGCTCCACTTGCTCATTTGGTCTTTTCACTAAAAAGAGAACTTGATGTAGGCACATTTTTCAGATCTAGATATAGTAAGAAGAAAATGGCATCTGGACACGCCATTGATTCAGTGTACTGCTATCACGGTTCTGGTGGTTTTGATTCCTGACTAACCCCCTCTGCTCTGGGTCATTGATAGGTATGGGGAAGACACTCACCTTCTACAAGTCTATAGCATGCAGCCCACCAGTCATTGTATGTGAGTATGCAGTACACAGATATGGCTCCCACTACCTGTGAGCTGAGGATGGCAGGTCAGAGTGGGTCGCCCACAGTCTAGGATAGAGAGTGAAGTCCTCATGGTGGTCTTGGCCAACGGAAGCAGGATGGTTGAGTAAAAGGCAGGGCAGGATAAGAGGATGGTGAAGTTGGTGATTCCAGGGAGGCATTCTGTGATCCTGAGACAAAAGAAAGCATCAGAAAGGATGCATTTACAACTCACTTCCATTAACTCAGAGTTATAATGTCAGATCTGTCCACATTCATGGACATAGCTACAGACATGTACCAGTGCTACTGAGTATAGTGGACATTCGATTCTATGCTACATACTCAGAAGATTCTTTGGGGAAATCTCAAAAAGATGACAAAGAAAAAATTCTGTACCATTCAAAAATAGCTATGCTTTATATTTGACTGTTTCTCTATCCAGCTATTTCATAAACATATCTGCTTTTATATAGCTCTGATTATTCTGTTTGTGCCTATATTTTCCACATGATATGGGAATGTATTTTCCTATTGCAATACTGGGTTTCCATAAGCATCATTTTTAGTTAACATTCAGGTGTGCCAAAAATATAATTTTCAAACAGAGCGCGTATTACCTGACATACATGGCTGAGACAAAGTGCAGCTAATGGGATGTTCCTGTGCAAGGTGGAGGCAAGTGTATTGCTCAAAGGGGCCCTGATCTTCCCACATGAGTTGCACAGGTACTTTCCAGTCCCTGGTTTGGGAATACCAGTGTTTCCTTTATTTTTAAATGTGTGTGTGCTTTGTGTAGATGTCCTTCGAGTATGACTTGGCCAAGTGAATAAATTAGGTGGTGGGAGCAAAGCAGCCAGTACAATCTGTAGGTGATAAGACAGCCTTAAAGATGGCAATGTTCTCTTAACTTGGATGAGACCTTTTCCTGGTCAGAGATGTCCCTTTTCCAAAGTGTCACCATTTACATTTCACACCATGTAGCTTTGTAGGGAAAATGTGATAAATGAAGCTTTACAATACAGTTGGTTCTTTCCTCAGAAGTCAAGTCCGCAGACTCCAGCACAAGTAGAACCAGATCTCCTAATTTGTCACAGTTTTCTAGAGGTCCTCACTTCTTCCCTTTGGTTTCAAGAATTTGTAACTAAAGGATGAAGTAAAATCCTCCCTCGCTTGAAAATTTCACATCTGCCTCTTTCCATTTCCCCTATGCTTTTATGATTCAGTTTACATCAGATGACTAAACTCTGGGCCTAAAGAAGTGCATTATAAACTCTTAAAGATAAGGGTTGGGGCTGGGGATATAGCTCGTGGCATAAGCTCCTACCTGGCAAGCACAAGGTCCTGAGTTCGATTCCCAGTACAAAAAGAAAAAGATAAGGGTTGGTGACTCTCACCTGTTTAATGGGGTACAAAACATATGTAGTTCAGTGGAACGTGGAGGTTAAGTCAACAATTAGTGCACAACATTTAGCAGAGTGGCTAGCCAATAATAATTACTCAGTAAGTGTTAGCTGTTTGCATGATAACCCTTACAATTAAGAACACTTTCTACTTGTGCTTTCCTAAACTCTCTGTGTGTCCTGGGGAAAGTCAATTTCCCCTATCTGAGACATAGTTTCCCTTCTGAAATATGCAAGAGTGTGAGTAACCAATTGCACAAACCTTCTAGTAGTAAATTTCGGTGGCCTTGTGATTGTCCCCACAGCAATTCAACCAATGAGGGGATGAATGTTAAAAAGTGCTGCAAAGGCTTCTGCATCGACATCCTGAAGAAGCTCTCAAGAACAGTGAAGTTCACCTATGACCTCTACCTGGTGACCAATGGGAAGCACGGCAAAAAGGTTAACAACGTATGGAATGGAATGATTGGTGAAGTACGTTGCCTTCCCTCCTCTGGGCTCTCCATCCCCTGTAAGTCTTGGGTGCGCTGGGAGGAGTAAGTGAACATCATGCTCTTTCCTGGATCCAGGTGGTCTATCAGCGGGCCGTGATGGCTGTGGGCTCGCTCACCATCAACGAGGAGCGCTCTGAAGTGGTGGACTTCTCTGTGCCCTTCGTGGAGACGGGAATCAGCGTCATGGTTTCAAGAAGCAATGGCACGGTTTCACCTTCCGCTTTTCTAGGTATGTGACCCTCATTGTGAGTAGTGCTTTTCTACAAGGAATTATAGGTCTTCTTTCTGGTAGCTCAAATAATAGGATCAAATGGGGTGTGGAGGTACATGCCTGTTAAACTCAGCTATTTGGGGGCTGAGGCAGGAGGACTGCAAGTTTGAGGGAAATCTGGGCAAATAAATTAGGCTGTGTCTCACAAAAAATAAAAAAGATTGTGGATCTAGCTTGGTGGTAGAGCACCCCTGTAATCAGAAAAAATAAAAAAAAAAGGAATGACTAGACCTTGTCTGATTCTATTTGACCAAGTCAGTGTATTTCCCGTGTATTTTGCATTTGAATTACTCCAATTCACAACCACCTCAAGGAACTGGCATCATTCATTTACCTTTAACTTGGAAACTTCTGCTGATGAAAGTACTATTGTATATTCGGATGCCAGTCTTAACTCTAGAGAATGTAAATTAATAGATACATTGCTTAGAGCCCTGAAAACATTTAAAAAATAAATAGAGCGGTTTGTCCACAGTTAATTTAAATCCCTCCACAAACCTTGACTCAGCAGCCAGACACATCTCAAACTAGGATGGCACTCATTTCTTTGCTAGCGTAAGAGGGAAAATGGTAACAACTCCACCATGATTTATGACAGCACTCTGATAAGCAAAACAGAAGTAGTCTGAAGAATATACACTGATTGAAAGTTAAGGGGGTCATATTTTAAATGTGCTATTCTTTGATCCAAATAGTTTGTAGAGCAGAAAATCCATTTGACTCTTCTTATAAACATTTCATAAATTTATATGTTCACATAATTTTTTTCTAAAGCAAGGTAATATTATATTTTCTATGTCATTTTTTTGTGATTGTTGTTTTCAGCCCTGTAGCTGTAATATACATTAGGTAGCCAGGGTAGGGTAGTCAAAATTTCATGAAATGTCCAAGCACTATTAATTTTTTCTTTAAAATGTTGTGTCAATGGTTGGGTGTTTTCAGTAATTACCTTGTTGAAGATCATGGAATTCAACATGCTATACCTATATACATAGATTTATACTAAATTTGGGCAGATGAAAATAACCCTTAATCTTTAGAGGAAAACTGCATGACAGAGGGAAAATTTTATTAAAGTGAACTAGATTTCTTACGTATTTTTCAGACACTAAAAACTTTATTAAAGAAAATTGCTCATTATACCCAATTTGTGGACACCCATCTCGAGCCCATAGTCTTATTTTTCCAACACCTTCATTTATGTGTCATGTCAGCATCCAGTGAAACTTTCATGCTTCTTTCTCTTGAGTGAAATTTTGCCTAACAGGATTTCAGGATGCTGCCTTACTCGCAGAGGCGTATGGATTTGCGATTTTCATTTTTGATAATCCAGTTAAGCTGTTGAAATCCTTGCCACTCACTGGATTTGATTTTGCACTCATTGCCTGAAGTTTTGTAACTTTTGTTGGAGCAATATGGAGCTTGACAAATACATACTTCAGTATGTATACTGACATGTTGTATGTATACCAATATTTTAATAAAGGAACCTCATTACACAAGGAAGAATGTCACCAATTGATATCAACATGTGTACAATCCTAATTATTAGATGGATACTCACTCCTAAGTCACCACTAGTCATATTTTCCCCTTTTCTCCTATCTTTGATGGAGGGGCTTTGCCCTGAAAGTTAGAAAAAAAGAGAGAGATAAAGGAAGTAAGTTTGTAAAAAACATTCAGAATATGTCTCCATATCTTAGGGAGCTAGAGAGAATTTTCTTTTCCTGGTTCAATCAGAGAGAAAAATATCAATTGTCTCGTCTCATAAAAATGGGTCACTGATATTGAATCTGGCCTCAACCCAGCTTCTCTCAATTTTTCTTATCTTACCTGTATTTACAATTCCATTAAAAAGTATCTTACATTTCCATTAAAAAGTCAAGCATTTTGTTAAATTTAGGAACCCCCCATGCTCTTTCTACTGTATCTTTAAAAATAAAATAAAATAAAATAAATTATAGTCAGAGGAGACTGTTTTCAAAGCTGTTTTCATGCAGTAGGTTTAATGTTTTCCCAAGTCACTAAATTACATCCCTGTTCGATTGACTGTGCACCCCTTATTTACAGTCGTTATCTGCAGGTTTTGAAAGTCATAATGAACGATGCTAAGCCACATTTTTCCTTTCACTGGCTCAGTCATCTGGAAGAGCCAAAACATTCAGCATCTGATTGTGTTGCTCTTCATTATTTCCTATTCTCTGTCCTCTGCAAACTCCATTAACGCCATTGGAAACACTTGCAGGTAATGCCGCAAGCTTTTTGTGTAAAAACTGTAACCAGTGGCTTTTCAAGGACAGAGATGACATCTCTTACAATATTCCCATCTGGTTTATTCTAAAGACTTTTCAAGCAGGTTGGATTCTTTGATCCAAAGAGATGCTGACCTGCAGTCTCCTAGACTGAAACTTTTTCTCATGGACAAATGTTGAATCTGTTTTCAGATATATAATGCATAGCAACTTTAGAATATTTCTTGGTCATTCTTTAGTTACTATGGGCAGTGCCTGAGCAGTGTCTTAGTGTTTTTCTTCATTGTGTGCTGTGCATGTGGTGTGCATGAGTAGTGCCTGAAAACACTAGTCTTTCCAGACAGAGATATTTGATCTACCAAAACCAGAACGCTGTAGCAAAGTGCTTTGATCTCTGCTGTGATCATGAGTCAGGGGACAAAGATTGTCAATTCCAAGTTAAAAAATGTCTGAGCTCAGTTAGTTCCTGGATCAACTTCCATCTAATTTTCTAACCAATGTGTTAGTGACAAGGTTGTGGTGGCCCAGTGAAGTCTCCTGTGACTTTATAGGTTCTTCCTTTCAGAAGAATTCAGCAAAGTTCCCATTTATTTTTTATAATGTTATTACAACCTGGAAATGGGAGTTATCAGAGTTCCTCTATTATATTAGGGCACCCCACCCTCATCATTTCTGGCTTCAGTGATGGCATCAAACACCGGTCCCATTTGTTTTACTGTATGTGCGCAATATGCAGGGCCCAGCACCAGGTGCTTTACCTGTGCACACTCCGGTCCTCATCACAAACCCCTTCTCTGGCGAGAAACACTGTGCCATTTCTGTGTCTGACCTGAAGCATTTTACTAACATCTGTATTCTTGAATACTAAATATTTCTTAATCTCCCAATTACTATTTACTCACCCTTCTTTCTGAATGCACCTCATTACCAAACTTGTCTGACTTCAGGGGCATAATATTGTTTATTACTAATTTAACTAAGACAAATTTCAGCTTCCATCTCATTGATTTCTTGGGGTTCAGTTTGTTTTAAGTAAGTTGTGTTGTTACCTGTTGCTTTCCAACATATGTGCACTATCAAAACATCATTGCACAGCATTTGTTTCAGTTATCAGATACGGTTATAGCTTCAGTCATATTAGTTTCTTATCAAACATGAAGCTCAGTAAACTAGAATTTGTGATGACCTGTCACTGTGTTGTACAGTTACAGACACTGAAAAGATGGCCTGCACTCAGCCTAGATTTTTATTATTCTTAGCTTGATCAAAATACAACAGGGACAGAATAAAATGTTTATTATTCAAGAGGTATCATTGCACTTATTATATTTTACCCTCGGAAAATGCTTGCTTCTGAGGAAAAGAATTGTCAGTTCACTGATGTTCCTAGTAATGCAATTGGGTGGAGGTATAGTTTTTAAAAAATTTTTACTCTCTGTTAATTTTCTAGTAAATTTATGTAGTAAATAATGGCTCCAATAGCTAATTTTCATATCCTTAACCAGGCAGAATAAAAATACTAATTTACCTAGCATCTCTTACCTTTCTAGAATGTTTAAGGTTCAGAACTTTATGGCTTGGCCTGCCCTTCTAAGACATCTGCCAATTGCCTAAATTACACAGAGATGAAATGAAGGGGTGGAAGTGACCTTTAAGGGAGAAACTGCCACTAGCCAATCCAGCCACCACTTCATGGCCTCCACCCCTCCACCTCCCACTCTGCCTCTGAGGACTGACCCCAGGACCTTTGCACTGAGCTGCAACCCGGCCCTTTTTATTGTTTATTTTGGGTCAGGGTCTCACAGAGTTGCTAAGTTGCCCAAATTGGGGTCAAACTTGTGATGCCCTTGCCTCAGCCTCCCAGAGTGCCTCTCCCCTTTCAGTGATACCTTTTCATTGAATTTACATGGGAACATAGTGTCCTCAGATGACTTCAGTTGCATTTAACCCTTTTGCCAGCATTAGGAAGATTTATCAAGTATGGAGAGTGCACCAGGCTACAGCAGGACAGATGGAGTCGTGGATGCAGATTATGAATTTGTAATACTTTTGTCAATTCTAAGATTTACAATACTTTCTAAAACACTGTAATTCCCCCCATCAATGCATCATTTCACCAGTATGTAAAAATACAAATGAAAATCAAAATAAAAATCATGCCTGTTTGCAGAAGCCTTGTGATGAGCTACTTGAATTCTCCTATTCCTCCTCGCCTCTGATTTGGTGTATGGTTCTATAATTATATTCAACTCTGTGGCCTGTTTATTTGCATTCTGACTTTCTCCTTTGGGCTTATCATTCTTTTGTGTTTCTGTTATCCTTGACCTGATTTGTAAAAATGTCTTAAACTTTTATCTATTTTTATCATATTATCTATGCAGTCTTGTGAAGGGCCTCAAATATTTTGCAGAATAAAGAATGGTTTAGGTGTAAGAATAAAAAAAAAAAAATAATGAGCTTCTCTTCAATGACCCGTTTGGAATCAGAGTTTCTTGGTGAGCCTGCAAGTGGGCTTCTGGCTGGAGGATTGAATGGATTTGGTTCCAATGACTCTGTTCCGTTTCCCTACAGAACCGTTCAGCGCCTCTGTCTGGGTGATGATGTTCGTCATGCTGCTCATCGTCTCTGCCATAGCTGTTTTTGTCTTTGAATACTTCAGTCCTGTTGGATACAACAGAAACTTAGCCAAAGGGAAAGGTAAGCAAGCCTGCACAAGCACAATTCAGAGCCGAAGCTGTTTTACTGACCATCAATGGGGATTTTGGTTTTAGAATACTTTGTCCTCACCTTGGCACACCATCACAGTAATGCTACTAGGCCACTAATATCAATTGTAATGTCAGACAAGTGGGGTTTATTCATTTCAACTGGAAAAAGGATAGAACAACATGAAACATGTTAATCTTCTCGCACTATGAAAGCGGCAGTTGTTAGCTAAAACTCATTGGTAATCAATTTCTTGAGAAAGCACATTTGAAGAAGATTTTTAGCAATTAGTTTTCAAAATGCCTATCAAAAGGGCTGGGGATATAGCTCAGTGGAATAAGCGCCTGCCTAGCAAGCGCAGGGTCCTGAGTTTGATCCCCAGTACCGCCAAAAAAAAAAACAAAAAAAACCAAAACAAAACAAAACAAAAAATGCCTATCAAAAGAAACAGTAATATCATGGTGAGCCTCAACTTCAGTTTATGCAAAGAAAATGGCTTAAAGAATATAGTTTAAGAATAGTCTTCAAACTACTGAATCATATGTGCTTTAGTTTGGCAATAAATACTATTATAAAATGATATCTTCCCCCAATGAGTTTCATTTTTCTTTTTAAAATTAATTTTATTGGTACTCTTTTGATATACACTGAAGGTGCCTGACCTTTAGATGCTGTACTTGATAAAGGGATAATCAGTAGATAAGGAATTAAATTGGGAGAACTTCACTGGTTGTAAGTCATTATGAGGCTCCTGCACAAGGTAGTTCTCAACTCGTTGTATCATTTGAGCAGATTTTTCACAAAGCACAGTGCTTTCTATGTGGATGGTATCTGAAAGATACAAGCACCAAATCTCTGTCCTGAAAAATGACTTGATATGGTAAAGGACGGGACACCCTGTTGTCTCAAATGCCCCTCAGAATAGGGCACTTTATTTCAATGAATACTATTTTCACTTGGAGATTCAATATTGGAAACAGCCAGCAGGCCAGTAAAATCCGTTAGGAACTTCATTTTATTGAAATACTCTCACTTCTTCTTAAACATTTAAGAGTGGTGATTACTACATAAACCATCTGCAATCAACTGAAACAACAAAATGTGATAAATAATCGTATTGTGTTTAAGCGGGAGATTTCTAGCCTTCACTAAAAGGGCAATGGAACTAACCATCAAAGACTTCCCATCGGAGTGGAACTGGGGTAGTGTCCTATGCATAAGCATACTGGTGTAAAATAGAACTTTAAATTTGTACGATCAGTGTTTGTGCTATTTTGAAGTCACACATTTATTGGATGAATAATTATTGCATGAGTACTATGTGCCAAGCACTGTACTTGTGTAGGAGACAACAAGGTGAATCAGGGAGAGACTTCTTCATCCTCAGGGATCTTAGGGTTTAGTTGTGGAGGCAGCATGTAAACACACACAGTAATAATCACAGATTTTAATAAATTTCAAGAAGAAAGAGAAGAAAGCAGAGTGATTTGGTGGAGGTGGATGGGGTGCTACTTTGATATGTGTCAAGATGGAGAAGGACGCTCAGAAGCAATGACATTAAGCAATGAGGCTTGAGGGTTGAGAAGAAAAAGCATGCCCGGCAGCAAGGGCAACAACTACAAGGGGCTAGAGGTGGAATCTATTCTGACATGTTTGAGAAACAGAGATGTGAATGAGAAGGATAACAGGATAAGATGAAGGCAGATGGAGTCAGCTGAGCGTGGCAAACAAGCGTGCCAGGTTTTCTTCAAAATATCACGGGAAGGAGGCGGGGTGCAAAACGTGTAGAGGTCACTGCGTGCTCTGCCAAGGTAACAGGAAGGGAAAGCAGCAGTGGAAGCAGGGAGACCAGCGGAGAAGGTGTCATGGCTTTCCCAGGAAAGGGGTTTGTAGTGTTTTGGAGGGCAGTGTCCAGTGAGAGCAACGCAGATGGAACCAAGAGGGCACGTGTGAGGAGCGCCATGGGGCGGGAGGGGAAAGTTCATACAGAGACCATCACTTGCACATTCTCCCTGGGTGGAGGCGTGCAGGAGACTGTTGTAACGAAGGAAATGTAGCAGGCACTCTCCAGCCCTCTCATTGTGCTGAGGTTTCCTGTCTCCTGCTCACGTGCATGTGATGACTCTTAGGAAATGATAGCTCCTTCTGTGTTTGGGGAGAAAGTTTTTATGTCACCTTCTGTTGTGCTTTGTGGGGAAAGCAGTATGGCCCAGTAATAGCATTCACTCATCAGGAATTCCCAGCAGTGCTGGAGGAGATCCCTTGGAACTGCCTATTTCTGATTCCTAAATACTGTCATTTCTGATCCACATGCAACTCTAATAAAAGAAGTAGTCTATGAAGTTAACTGCATTGATTTTAGTTATTTTTTTCCTGAGAGTTCCCAGCCCCTTGGAAATAAGGCCAGAAGAAGATCATAAAAGTAGACAGAGAGGAAACAGGCAACTTTGAGAACAGAATTGCTCACCTTCTCTTTACTGCATTCTATTATGTCCAGTATGAGGGCACTGGAGCCTGAGCTCAGCCTGTAGTGAGCAGAAAGCTTGTTTTTCTTCGGCTCCATGCCCAGAATTTCTTCACTTCCCTCAATCTGAATTCATTTCTGCCACTTATTTATTGCCCAGTCTGCTTGCATTGCCAACTGAAGTCTCAGTAGATCATTTTTTCATATCTTCATTTACTTAAGTGACATAAAAATTAACCTCCTGTTAAAAGAAGACCTTTTTTTCTCTCTTCTTGAAATGAGGGCATAAACTGATTTTTTTTCTTGTGCAAAACATAGACTTGAAAACCTTAATGTGCTTTACAGCCTGCATATGCCCCATCCCAATAAATTTTCACAGATTGCTTTTGCTCTTTAGTTGAATCAGCTGCAAGGAACATTTAAGACTCTTAAAAGGGACACACAGCTGTGGTAAGGGTACATAGAGGAAGAAAAAGGGCTGTGATATCAGAGTTCATTTTCTATGGCCCTGCAGTGAAGTGTCTCCCATCTGTGAAGTGCTGGAAGGATTAAGCCCTATTGTTCTTTGCCTTCATGTCTCCATCTGCAGAGGATTTTAGTTTGGTCTAATTTCTATATTGTGAGCCCTTCACATGTGAATTTGAACAGGAGCAATTGTTAGGGACAATCCAATTTGAATATCAAACATCAGTCCCAGTGAATTGCAGGGCCCTTCTCCAATAGCACAGCTGATGAATACGGAGCAGCAATTCCACCATCCCACTTTTTTGTCAGCCTTTCTTTACATTTATTAAGTAGATTGGTTCCCCCAAATGGAAATCAAATCCAGATTTAAAGCAGGTCGTCATACTGCCGCTCATTTGAACACCCATTCTGCATAACCGCTTTCATTTCTTCCTTCCTTCCTTCCTTCCTTCCTTCCTTCCTTCCTTCCTTCCTTCCTTCCTTTTTTTCTTTCTTTTCTTTCTCTCTTTTCTTTCTCTTTTTTTAAAAGAAACGTGGCAAAATGCAGTTAGATGGAAATGTAGAAAGAATGCTAATTACATTAATGCTAATGTAAAGAAAAAAGAAGGTAACTGTGGCTGTGATTCCAAGATGCTGATAGGACGCAACTAGGGCATGATTCCAGCTTCTGGCCCCCTTCAGTGCTGCGGGCGGCCACCATATACGCGGTGCAGCATTTTGAGAAAACGCTGAGGGTGTCCTTCTTGTTGCCTGCAGCACCGCACGGGCCTTCTTTCACAATCGGGAAAGCTATATGGCTCCTCTGGGGCCTGGTGTTCAACAACTCTGTGCCTGTCCAGAACCCCAAAGGCACAACCAGCAAGATCATGGTGTCGGTGTGGGCCTTCTTCGCTGTCATTTTCCTGGCCAGCTACACGGCCAACCTGGCTGCTTTCATGATCCAGGAGGAGTTTGTGGACCAAGTGACTGGCCTCAGTGACAAGAAGGTATGGTCATCTCCCTTTCCTTTCATCGAGGGTATGGGGGTTAATCTCAACTGCCACCTTAGAAAACAAGTGACTCAGGTCCCTGTTGTCCTGATGCGTTATCGGCTCTACAGCTCACAAAGAGAAGACCTTCTTTTTCTTAATTCAGGTCAGAATATCTCTAAATAAAGTTAGGAACAGAATTTAAGCTTAGCTTTCCTAAGTCTTTAAGAGTCTGAATCTAATTTGGAAGCATAATTTCCCCCACGTGGTCATCGCGCACATTTATACAATCTCTCTGAGGATGCTGCGACTGAAGCTCTGTGACTCACTGTAGCTCACACCTCCCAGCAGCAGGGTGTGAGGCTGAGAAGGGCTGGGGTCTGAACAAGGCGAGACTTGGGGTGCAGGGGCACTCAGGGCCATAGATTCTCTTAGTTCTGTGATGCATCTCTCATATACTTCATGTCCTATATGAACAAAAGTCATCGCTAAGTGCTACCTAGAGACAGAATTATTGCATGGCTGCTCCTCCGTGTACACTCATACCAGCCCCATCTTCCCACTTCCAACGCTGCTGAGATCTGTAAGAGACGGGAAATGTGCAGAGAAGCTTCTCCTCTCCCCCAGTCCCATTTACTAAGACACCTTCCCCCCAGGAAGATGGGTAGATAACACCTGCACTCCCATTCTACACCAAATCAAAGTGAGGGTTGTGGGCCTTCAGTGACTATTTAGAAAGGTACAGAGAAGAAAAGAAGAGGTAAACTGGGTGCATTCTCCTATTGAAATTTTAGCTCAAGAAACAAATTCTGACTCGCTGAGCTCAGCAGTGCTGAGACTGCAGCACAGCAGAGATTTTCTCTTTGCTGGGTGTGAGGATAATTTGTATCTTTATAAAACCTCCCTGTCCTGTCTTGTTGACATAAGTCTGTGTATACTCTTTTGGCATTCATCAGCGCAGCGCTGAATGGGAAATCAGCCGATGAAAGCCCTCGCAGCTTACCAAGGGCGTGCACCATGTGACAGAGGTGCAGAAGAGATGATGAGGGGCTGGGTTGCCAGTGGTGTCATGCTCGCGAAAGTGTCTGTGAGTGGCCAGCCTCTCCCACGGGGCTTCCCACCTGTGCTGCGCTGGGGGCCCTTCTACTTCCCAAGGCACCAAGGCCCCTTCTTATCCAGTCTCCTCCCTTCCCCTTGCTCACCGGAGCTCCCTTGCCCTTCCCTAATGTTTCAAGTTCTCTTCTACCTCAGTAAGCTTGTGCTGTGTTCTCTGGGTAAATGTTTTGCTCGCAACCTTCTGACAGTTGGCTCCTCCTTGAATCTCAGGTATCGAGGAAATTATTACCCCCTCAGAGAGGTTTTTCCTGGCTACTGGGGTGAGCCTGGCAGACTGAGCTCAAGCTCCCGACAAACTTAAATTTTAGTGGGGAGTAATAGGCAACAGACTTTCAAACATCAGAGAAGAAGAAAATGTCAGGCAAGGATAAATGTCAGAAAGGAGATAAAACAGGCGATGGAAACGGGCACGGGGGAGAGGGCCTTAGCTGTGGAGGGGGGCTAATAAAACAGTGGATGTTTCAATTTTAAAAATTAGAGTAAAAGACACATTATGATTTTTTTTAATTTTTTAATTTTTATTTTATTTATTTATTTTTTTTCTTTGGCGGTACTGGGGATCGAACTCAGGACCCTGCGCTTGCTAGGCAAGCGCTTATTCCACTGAGCTATATCCCCAGCCCGACACATTATGATTAATCCCCTTCAGTGTGCCCCTTCACCCACCCACACACACAAACACACTTACCACAGCCTCCTTCTGAAGCGGTGCTGGGGAGTCCTCTTTCGTGAGTGTCTTCAGTTGTGCAGTTATAGCTGCTTAAATACCCTGAACTGATTCAAAATGTTTCCCTTTCATAGTCACTTTGACTTTGGGGAAGATCCAGAAGTGACATGGTGCCAGACCTGGTGGATAGGTGGATAAGGACACACCGTAATTTTTTTTTTATTTAAAAAAAATAAAAATACAAAAACATATTAACAAACAGACACCAATTAGCAACACACCGTAATATTTTTGACAGGCCTGCCTTTCTGTTGGATGTCACGCAGCAGCTAATTCATCGTATTTCTGATCACATCTTGTAAAGACATGGAAAGAGGACTCCCAGAGCTGCTGCAGAAAGTGGCAAGGAGGATGGGATGAGTGTGCTCCAAGTGAAGGGGCGTATTGAAGGGGGATTAATAGCGATGTGTCTTTTACTATAACAAATTTTAAAATTTAAACATTTGCCATATATTTTGGTCAAACTATGAGTATATTTTTCTTTTTTTATGTTAAGGGGTTAGCTTGCACCAGCCAGCCACTATACTGGGTGCTTTACATGTGCTGTCTTTTTTCAAATTTATTTATTTGTACTGTTACATGTGTTTAGCACATGCAGTTTAAAATCATCTTGGATACATGTATATAATACAGCTTTAATCTCGTTTTAATCCCTTTCCCTCCTGCCTCCAAATCCCTTTTCCCCAGGTTGCATTGGCAGACAGAAACACCAATATGTCACCCAGGACTTGGAGGCAGATTTATTTATGTCGAAGGGCACTGACTTCAAAACAATGTCAGGCCCTGATCTTTGGTAGTTTGGGGCTTATACGGGACAAACAAGAGTTACAGAAGCAGAGTATTTGGCAGTTATTGGTTGGTTACATCTTACGTCATTATCACCGATTAGCCCAAGTGAAAACTACATCATATATGTTGCAAGTCTGTAAGTTCAAACTCCAGGGAAGCTCAGAGTTAGGGGAAGTAAGTGTGTGAGATAACGTACGAGTTCAGGGTACAGTCGATTAGATAAGGGAAATATGTACCTGGTCTTCGGGAGGGGGGGGACAGGAAGACAAATCTGTTCAGGGGAGTGGCTAATTGCGGGAAATTTTAACTCTAAAAAGTTAACTCTATTTTTCTTTTCAAGGAAAGATTAATAATATTAACAAGAACAAAAAGGTATACACTCTTCACAGAGTTCACTGGCCCTTAGGTGGAACTCAGAACTTACTTGTTGTTTGATTGAATACATGCACAGTGTGTTGCACACTGAGCCCCCCCCCACTGTGATCTCCCAGGATACCTTTTCTAACCCTCTGTGCCCAGCCCCAACTATATATGTTTTGCTGACAAAGATTCACAGCAAGAATCTTCAGAGGGTTGTTATTATCTTTGGATGCTGGATTGGTCAACCCCTTGGATTTAAGCTCTGCCGGTCCTTACTGTCACCTGTAACCATCGTGATGAACAGGAAAGCCCAGCTTCTCTCTTGCTTTTAAAGCAAAACAAATGCTGAGGCACAGTTGACTCTCCAGAGCTTCCTGCAGGACCAGGTGGAGACTGAGAATTGGCTTTTATCAGACTGTAGCTGGCTTCTTCCTCTTCTCTAGTCCTTCCTACCCTCATCCCCACTCTTACTGGTTTCTCCTGGGGTTCATCACTAACTATTCATGTTCACCCATTTCCCTGGCTCAGGGGTGGCTTCTGACGGAGTCCCATCTGCAGCACAAGGCATCTAGGAGGCACAAAAGTGCTGTGTGTAGAGTTAGAAGAGTTGGATTCCTGTTTCCTCTGTGCCACAACTAGCTGCGTCATGTCACGTCACTGTGCCTGCTTATTCTTCTCTGTCAGTTAGGGAGACGGAGTGACAGAGATGATATAAGGAAGCTGCATACGTGAATGTGCCTTGTATCTTATAAAATCCTCTGCAGATACAAAGCAGTGTTATGTGACTTCACTGTGTTGTGGATCAAAACAAGGAATTCCATAAAGGAACTAAAAGTTATGGTGGAACAAGGGGAAACCAAGTTCCCAAAGGAGAGAATCTTTCAAGAAAGTAGTTAGCAATGTATGTTGTTCTTTGTTGCTATCTTCAAAAGCAAGGGAAAAAACTCCCTCACTTCTTAGTTCTGGGTCTAAATAATAAGACCACTTGTGGGAAAACTAATTAAAAGCATCAATAATTTGACTGACCTCCTCTGACTCAGAAACACCTAGTAACAGATACTGTATCCTCACGGGACACGGCTTAGTTTCCACACTCAGAGCATTAAAGGCAAGCCAGTAGTTCTTTTCATTAAATGCTGGCTACAACTGGGTAAACAGAAAAAATTCTTAGAGCAAATAAGCTAACTGTTCCTAGAAGATTAATGGTAGACACAACAAAAACGTTTGTAAACTACACATTTGGGTTGAATTTATATTACTACTGTACACAGTGGTGATTGTTTTCCAATTATAAAGAACTGCAGCAATCAGGGTTTACAAAACTTTCAAACCTCCAGTGCTTGCCGTGAAAGAAGTGCATTTGGAGTGCACGGTGTCCTTAGGTGAGTGTGCTTACATTCTTAGTGAGATCATGGGGCATGCTTTCCTAGGGATTATTAAAGGCAAGTTGAGACCTTGGTAGGTACCTTTACCAACACACTGGGAATCGCTATGATGAGAAAACTCCTCTCTGGAAGGGAAATTCAGATAATGGGGGGAGGAGAATATCATTTTTGAGGTCAGATGGACCTGATTCAAATCCTGATCTTGCCATGTAATGGTTGTGTATCTTCGCATGTATGAGTATCTCCAAGGCATAACTCCTTATAAAGTGGTGACAGCAGCACTTTTCTGGCAAGGTCAGTGTGAGGATTAGATCCCATAGATGATCCCGTTACAAGTGTTATTTCTTCATTTCCTCTTCCTCTTCTTATTCCTGTCTCGTGTTCTTCTCTCCTCCCTCCTCCTTCCTCTCTTTCTTAATGGATTCAAACCTTTCCTCACATCTATAGCCCTGAGCTGGTCTTCTGCAACAGCCTGTGGAGAAAATTTAAAGGACTTCTTCCCTCAGCACATGAACCCACATTTGTGTTCTCAAGGAGTCATACTGCACTGTGATTGCACACCTGAGTGGTCTCGCTCAGGCAGGGAGAGCCTGAGCCAACCATCCTCCGCTGAAGGCCACACCTGTTTGAGCTCACGTCAAACACGCAGCACTTCCCCACAAAAGACTGTGCTAGAAATAGGTACTCCATTCGCCAGATGTCCCTTATTTACAGATACAGAAGACAAACAGATAGCTTTACTAAATGTGTACCCTTCCGTTCATAACAAGAATAAAGAAATTGCCTAGTTAATTGCTTCATTTTCTTAAAAAATGTATTTCCTAGCCTCACCTCTTTACCTCTCCATTATAAATGATTGCCATATTTTATTGTGCTGGATGACCTGCAGACTTGTCTCCACACTGAAGAGGAAAAGAATTTCGCAAAGTGGTCCTGTGTTCTCCAAACTGAAGGGATACTGGCTGTGTTATTTGGCTATGGCTACTCTGGGTAATGACAAGTTCCCAAGAGTAATATACATGCAATTAAGATGTAATATGTAACACGATACATATGAAGGAGAGCAGATACTAGTCGTTTTTCCAAGTACTATACAATTGCAAAAGTGAACCCAAGCTTACAGATAAAGAGACTGAGGCTCAAACAGCTTAATGGGCTGCCCCCAAATTATACACTTCCTAAGTGGGAGATGAAAAACTGTCTGAGACTTCCCTAAGCCCAAGATCCAGCCAGGGCATTCTTGAGAGAAGCTGTGAGATCTCTGGACTTTGAAGCCTGTAATGACATTCCTCCATGGCCCTGCCAGCAGTGGGAACCTGGGCACTGGCCCTCCCTTTGCCAAAACCCACATGCGTTCCTTTCTGCTTGCACACGCAGTGCTCTGGGAGAAGCTGCAGTGCATGTCATTCCTGCAGGAAGCATTCAGTGTCTTCAGTGCATTCCTGGACATGAGTTGAGCCATCCTTGCTCCTAACTTTTCACACTGTAGCACATGGCTTTTTAGTGAACCAGGATATTAACTTTAGTTTGTGACCATGAAAAAAATAGAACATAGTGGATAACACCAGAGTATATCACATGCAGAGTGAGCCCTGTGAGGAGTGTGTGTGTGTGTGTGTATGTGTGTGTGTGTGTGTGTGTGTGTGTGTGTTTGAGTGTATGTGGGTGTGTACAGGTTGGTAATCAGTGTATTGTGAGTGATGCCTTCAAAAGTTTGGTAGTGTTAGCTCTAGTGGGAAAGGTTCTGGATGTGACCTTGGATTGAATATTATGTAAGTGATGATATATCAATGCCAGAGAAGTGTGAGAGTGCCCCCAGACTGTCTGTCCCTATCTGTAATGGTTTGTGTCTGGATGTCTCCCCAAAGCCTCATGCAGTCATGGGGTGGACTTCTGGAGTTTTTGATTGATTCATGTCCGATGCTGGGATTATGGATGTCAGTGCTACACCGCCCTGAGGCAGCTCGCCTGCATGCAATATAAAGGAGGGAAAGAGGTTTGCTCTCCTGCTCTGCTCCTCCCTTTTACTCTTGCTGCTTTTGCTGTTTTCTGCTGCCATGAACTGTTGCCCCCTGCCACGTGCCACCCTGCCTTGGAGCCAGCTGAGTATGAACCGCAACCCTCACAAACTGTGAGCTAAATAAACTTTTCCTTCCTTTATTTTGAGCAGCAGATATTTTGTCTCAGCAACAAGAGAAAAGTAACCAAGACACTATCACTGAAAATCAGAAGCAGGTTGGCAGCAAGTCTTAAAAGAGCTGTATCGTTCCTCGGCAACAGATGGAGAGTGAAGTGGGAGGCATTTAGTCAAATAGGCCATCTCTGGGCGTCTCTGGAGATCAGCGTGGCTGCTAAAACATGAGATTTATGAAGAGTGTTATCACCATGGTTCCCCAGGGCAGAGCAGGCAGCTGCCTGAAAATGAGCCCAGGCTTGTGCTTTCAAGTTGGGTGATGAGTGAGGATGTTGCAGGGTTGAGTGACTGTGAAGAGCATTTTGCTGTACGCACAGACACACACACACACACACACAAAGTGTATTCTGGAATGAGAATCTCATTTGGACAATGGGTGGCTACTTCTTCCAAATCCAGTTATGGCTGCTTTTTAGGCGCAGCGTGGCTAACGCAAAGAATATAGTTTTAAATTGGAAATTTTAATTAACAGTGAGTGTAGAGAAAGGAGTAATGTTTCTGGTTGGCCTGACTCTTGGGTAAACTTGGATGCCTTCTCTGAGTGTTCTTGCTTCTGTGGGAGGCATGCTGGGTTGGAAGTTGGAGAGAACTTTACAGCATAGTCTAGGCTTTAACACCAACATGCCAGGTATCTTCTTCCTGTCTGGGTCTGCAGGTCCCCACCTCTAACTAACCACCATTCCAAAGAGCTGCTGATTTAGCACACAAGCAGGAATGCCAGTTCTACTGATCACACTGGTTTGTTTTTTTAATTTTAAAAATAAAAAAACAAAAACATATTAACAAACATACATCTGTTTGAAAAATAGCACAAGAACAATACAAGCAATACTGAATGACAGACAAGGTGACAGGAAATTAACAATGGTTGTTGTATTACATATTGATAACTTCAAAGTGGTTACTCAGGAAAACAGATGGAGACATGCAAGATTAGTCAAATAATTAATCATTAACTGTTTCTTTCAACAAAGTGATAGAAGTCAGTAGTACAACTATGTTAGCTATCATGTATATACATATATACATAATTTCCCCCTTCTTTCTTTTCTCTTTTTCCTCATCCCAGTTGCTCCTTACTTTTGAGAAGTTTCCTTTCATTTCAGAATGTCTGTCATACCTCCTAATTTTTATTCCCTCTTTCAGATTCTTACACTAGTGAGACAATACGTTGCTCACACATGCAGGTCTGATTTATTTCACTTATGAGTATGGTCTCTAGTTGTGACCATTTACCTATAAAACCCTCGAGTTTATCTTTCTTTATAGCTGAGTAATATTCCATTATATAAAAATGTAGAATTTTTTTTTATCCAATCCTCAGCGGATGGACATTTGGGTTGCTTCCATGATTTAGCTATTACAAATTACGCTGCTATAAACATGGGTGAATATATATTGCTGTGATATGATGTTTTCAGATCTTCTGGGAAAATACCCAGAAAGGGAATAGCTGGGTTGAATGGGACCTCTACATCTAGTTTGCTAAGGAATCTCCAAACTGATATCCACAGTAGTTTCACTAGTCTGCATTCCCTCCAGCAGTGGAGAAGAGTTCCTATTTCTCCACAGCCTCCCAGTGTTTGTTATTGGTTGATTTCTTAATGCTAGCCATTCTTATTGGGGTAGGATAAAATCTCAGCATTGTTTTAATTTATATTTCTTGAATGACTAATAATGTTGAACATTTTCTCATGTTTTTTTTTTCCCATTTGTATTTCTTTATCTGAAAAGTGTGTGTTCATCTCAGATGGACATTTAAGGACTGGGTCTTTGAATTTGGGGAGGTTGATGTTTTTTAATTTTTTATATGTTCCAGACTGAAGATCTTTGTCCAAGAGACAGTCAGTTAAATTTTTTTTTAATTTGTGGGATTTCTTTTTACTCTGCTGGTGATTTCTTTAGATGTGCAAAAACTTTTCAGTACAATGAGATCCCAGTTGTTGATTCTTTGAAGTATTTCCCATGAGGCTGGTTTTTGTTCATGAACTCTCTGCCTACCCCTATGTCTTCAAGATTTTTACCTATTTTCTCTTCCAATAGATTTAGTGTTTCTGTTTTAATGTTGAGATCTGTAATCCATTTTGACTTGAGTTTAGTGCACCGTGATAGACTTGCATTTATTTTCAGTCTTCAGCAATGGCAACATACTAAATGGACAAAAACTAAAAGCTTTCACTTTAAAGTCAGGAACAAGACAAGAATATCCTATTCAACATAGCTCTGAAAGCACTAGCCAGAGCAATTAGACAAGAGAGAGAAATTAAAGGAATAATGCTAGGAAAGGAAGAAGTGAAATTATCACTATTTGCAGATGACATGATACTTTACATGGAAGACCCCAAAAACTCCACAAGAAGACTCCTTGAATTAATCAACAAATTTAGTAGTGTAGCTGGATACAAAGTCAACACTCAAAGATCAATAGCATTCTTGTACACAAACAACAAACAGGCTGAGAAAGAAAGTAAGGAAGCCATATCTTTTACAATAGCATCCAAGAAATTGAAATATTTAGGAATCAATCTAACAAAAGAAGTAAAATATCTATTCCATGAAAACTGACAAAAGAGATCAAAGAGGATTTCAGTAGATGGAAAAATATTCCTTGCTCATGGATAGGAAGAACCAACATTGTGAAAATGGCCATACTACCAAAATTGTTGTACAGATTCAATGCAATTCTCATTAAAATACTATTGGCATATCTCATAGATGTAGGGAAGACACTCCTAAAATTCATCTGGAACCAGAAGAGACCCAGAATAGCAAAATCAATCCTGGGCAACAAGGACAAGTCAGGTGGAATCACAATCCCTGACCTGAAATTATACTACAAAGCTACTATAATAAAATCAGCATGGTATTCATTAAAAAAAACAGACCTGAGGATCAGTGGAACAGACTGGAAAAAACAGCCACAACCACAAACACACTCAGACACCTAATCTTCAATAGAGGGGCCAAACAAGCTCACTGGAAGAAAGATAGCCTCTTTAATAAATGATGCTGACCACACTGACCATACTTATCATAGTGGTCTGGTTCCTGTCCATTTGAGGTAGGAAGGAAGAAATAAAGATAGGTAGTAAAGGTAGGTAGACATCAAAAGTTGTAATTTTAGAATTGTGTTTTTGATAAAAGCTGCCGTTTCAGGGGATAAAAGTTATGCAAACTTACAATGCCTTTTTTTCCCTTCTAGGAAACTCACTAAAAAAAAAAATTCCTAGGGGTCTTAAAGGCCCAATAAGCCTCTGATTTGGATCTCATGCTTTTTACCTGCAAAGGGCTCTTCTCATAGACCTCCTGCCTTGAGGAAGCAGCACTGGTATTACATGGACAGCATAGATCTAAATTCCAAACATATGTAAATAGTTTGTATTCTGGCCTCTCACAAAATGGGCATCTGCTAGACTGTAGGAATACACATTGCTCATCCTGAGGACACCCTCAAGACCGTATAAAAACCCCCATTCCCAGACCATCATGTGCCTCTATCTTGAGGGCCTGCACTTCATCCTTTCTGAGTGCATACACTGATTTGCCTAATGAACCTTTCTAATGCCTCTGACTGACGTGTCCTGTATTGTACTTCTGGGACATAACTCAGTGAACCTACAACCTACCACACAGATGGATGAGTCAAAGTCCTTATTTCCTCTTGGAGCACCTCCTCTGACCCCATCTGGCGACACTCTTACAATGTTCCCTTGACGAGGCAGAAGTCTTGGGACCTCCAAAGAAATGTTTTAGGGTCATGGTTCTAAACACATGGATGTTACAGACAATATCCATTAGTCAGAGGAGACTCATGATGCAAGCACAACATGCTTTGTGAAAGGTCAAGAGCAGACCAAGACTTGGACATCCTCAGGATAGCTAATGAGTCTGTAGGGACTTTGGCTTTGCAAATAGTCACAGAGCATGCTGTGGGTTGGGTATTATGCCTGGGGTATGCAACACACTCAGCACTGCCTGTGGGGATGAAAGGACAAGCCAGTGAGTGGAGGACTAGTGAATGGCGACATAGTGTTATTTTCTGATGGGTGAAAAGGTAATGGTTTTCAGAGAAAGGTGTGGTTGGTGGCTATCACAGGAAACTTCTTCATAAAGCAGATAAATGGACTGGGCTAAATATTTCCTTAGAAGGACTGTATACTCATCTCTCTTACACCATATGAAAATTCACCCCAACCAGTATCTACTGAGCACAGAACTAGGTCCTGTGCTGGGAATGTAGGGACATTACCAAAAATACACACATTGCTCCCAATCTAACTGGAGCTCATAGACCAATGGACGATGTGATTAAGTACAAAGAAAGCACAAAAATAAATGTGTTTTAATTGTTCTGCATGAATGAACTCATGTTTAACTCCTGACAAGTAATAAAATCATCGCTAATTTCTCTTTTCTCTTTTACCCCTCCCATCCCCTCCTCCTCCTCGTCTTCTCTTGCCTTTCTTCTCTCTCTTCAGTTTCAGAGACCTCATGACTATTCCCCACCTTTTCGCTTTGGGACGGTACCTAATGGAAGCACAGAGAGGAACATTCGGAATAACTACCCCTATATGCATCAGTACATGACCAAATTTAATCAGAAGGGAGTGGAGGATGCACTGGTCAGCTTGAAAACAGGGTAAGGACAGTAGTTCCTTTCTCTCGGCAGTCCTGCTAGCTGATAGACCTTGCCAAAATCGACTCTGCATGGTTTGGTGCTTATCTTTGCTGCAGTTGTATTTTTCTGGAGAGTGGCTGCAGGCCAGATGGACCCCAGTGGAGGGCTGGTTTTGTTCATCTGATGAGCCTCCCTGAGTTGTGTTAAGAAAAAGCAAATCCACAGTGCTTGGAAATGCAGAGAACCGGAGGGGTTTCTTAAACTGATAAAGAAGTTGGCCCAGCACCACAGGATATTTCAGCCACGTCAAAAGACCTAAGAAGTGAGAATTATAAGAAATGGAAGCAAGAATCTTTAAAACTCAGATTTTAGGTAGGAGTTTTCTTTAGGGGGCGGTGAGTGTAGCATACTGAGTATAGTTTTATGGAAAACAGTATAATATTGGTGAAGGAGGCCGTGTTCAGCTCAGTGAAAGAGCACTTGCCCAGCCCTTTGTGTGAGACCCTTGCATTAATCCCCAGTACTGGAGGAGAAAAAGCAGTGAAGAAGAAAGAAAATAAAGAGAAGAAAGCAATAGGAACTCAAATCACCTCCCTAAAGGCACAGCTAGTGTTCTTATCTACCCATTGGCACTATGAAGTGTAGTATGCACCCCATCAATCACCAGTAAATCCACAGGGAAAACACAACACAGTGGTCCTGAGCTGAGGGTTTGGAGAGTGGGTATACTCTACCTCACTGTGTTTGCTTTGCTACCTGGGACAGTTCTTTAATTATCCTAAACTTCACACATAAAACAGGAAGAATAGGACCAATTTCATAAATATTTTGTGAGAATTGAAAGGGGAAATTTGATGGAAATTACTTCAGGCAGTTCCTGGCACAAAGATGACACAATTGTTAGTGTTGCTGTTTCTTGTATAGGTTAAATTCTATTTCACGGATTGGAAGAAGTCAGGAAGTTGTGAAATATAATTTAGGAAGGATTCCATTAGAACGATTTCATTTTTAACAGAGGAGTTGTTTAATGAGAGAAATTTTGACTGTCCAGAAAATTAACTTCCATGGGAATTTCACTTGTCATGGGTACCTGGCCCTGACACCTGACTATAGGTGTGCTCTTCGGCTCAGTAGATAACCTCTTCTGTGCTGGCTGTTCCATAGGCCAGTTGCAAAGGCTGTGCTGCTTGCTTTGTCTGGCTGGGGAGCGAGGGCCCCCATGGACCATCCAGGCTGGACTCTGCATACTCTTTCAGAAACTTTGGCCAAGAGCATTTTATCCTTTCAGTCACCATTGGAACCTCTTTGGTACCTGAACAAGGCCTAGAAGAGCACTTATTTGGAGGTTAAGCCCATGACTTATCCAGAATGAATTCATACACTGCTCACTCTGTCTTGGAATAATTTTTTAACTTTTACATTAAAGCATGACAAAAATGCAAATATTACAAATATTAAGGCTTGGGGCTTGATGGCTTTGTAAGAAATCATCATCCAGGAACATCCTCCAGACCCTCTCCCACCAACCATCCTTACATCCTGAAACCAGTGATTCTTTTTCTTTGGTTGTTATTTCAACATATAAATAAAATATCATTTGTTCTTTTTTGTTGTTGTTTATCTTCTTAGGCTCAACATTCTGTGTGTGAGATTATTGCATGTAATTCCAGTTCTGTCATCCCCATCGTGGTAGAGAGTTTCATGGTTGGTATATGCTACAAATTTATCTGTCCTTCTGATCTTGGGTAATGTCGTGTTTTGGGGACTTATGAGTAGTGCCTCTAAGGACATTCGCACACATGCACTTTGCTGTGAAAGTGAGTGTATTCTTCTTGGTGTAAGCCAACAACTGGAATTGCTGGGTCAAAGACTGTGCATATATTTAACTTGAGTAAATACCAGAAAAGACAGATTTTTGCTGCCTTCCCGTCCTAGTCATGGGTATAAGGTTTTCATTGGTATCCACTTGGTATTTTAATCCATATCTGTGTTGCTCTGGACAGACCGACAATGCAGTGGGGATGACGCTGTAATGGGGAAGCAGCAATTGAAGGCTAGCTACCTTCCTCTTCATCCACTCGATCACCTAGAGTTCAAAATGGTTATTTCTTTCCTTTTTCATTTTTTCCTATATATAATATCCCTCCAAGAGGATTACAGAAATGGAAACCATTCCTGGCTATAGATTTTACAAATTGTTTTCCAGAATAACAATTATGATATCCATCCTAGAACACTAGGGCAGATGGTGGTTCACTCTATGCTCAGTCTGTCATGTGGGGGACGCTTTGCAATGTTCCTCTAAACTCAGAAACTAGAGCTAATGGGGTTTGAGTCTTTCTTTAAGAAGTAATTTAGAATAACCCTTAGGGTGAGAGCATAGCAGTGTTTGATCTCAGAGATTCAGTTTTGGTAGCGTTAGTGTTAGAGAAACCATACATGTTCAAAGGATCCTGGTTACATAAGTAAATTAAATTAAATTTTGACTAGATAATACATACATGATTCCAAAATAAAAATATATGCAAGAAGATGAACAGTGATGTCCTCCACATTGTTTCTTACCTGCCTAGCTCTCTCCCTGTGCAGTAACCACATTACTCTCTAGCCAGACCAACATATTCTTCTAGATCTTTCTGTATCAATCCATAGCCTTAGATTGTTCCCAGTCTTTTGCTATGGCAAACAGTGTTGCAATGAATATCTTTGCAGACACGTTTCATGCAGTGTAAAATAAAGTATCCTGAAAAAAGGGTCAAAGGCTACGTATAGTTGTCATTTTGACAGATGCTAACAAATTCCCCCCAAAGGAGCTTCATATTTCCTATATCAATATATGTGAGCCCATTTCTCCTATTTTAATTTCAAGGATAATTAAAAAATAATAAAAACGATACAGAATTCGAAATAAAGATGATAGGAAATCAACAATGGTTGTTATATTGCATACTGTTATCTTCAAAGTAGCTCTTCAGATGACTAGATAGAGGCCTGCAAAATTGATCAAATAATTAGACATTAATTGTTCCTTTTGCTAACATACTGTGTAAACTACCTCCCCTAATTTTGCTGAGGTAAACAAATGTGCTGACATGTATTTTGACTTGCAGCTTTAATTATCAGTAAATTTTGAACACATTTTCATGTATTAGTTACTCATAATTTCCTTTTTGACAACTTTTATCCTGTTTTCTGTTGATAAGTTGATATTTTTCTGGTTAATTTATTCATTAGAGGGATGAAGGTTTCATTCTGGTGTGATTAGAAATGTTTTCATAGGCTTTTCTTGGTTTATTTGTCTTTTGAACTTGCTGATGATATTTTCTCCATGCAGATTTTAATTTTTTGTAGTCAAATATACTAATCATTTTTATACATTTTGAATTTTGAGTCATAACTCAAAAGTTTCCCTTCTAAGGTTGCAAATAATAATTTTCTTATGTTTTCTTTGATTTTGGTTGTGTTTTTAATGTTTGCAAGTTTTCCTGATGTGTGATGGGAGCTATGACTGCAACTCTTCCAAAATATGAAAGCCACGCACAGAACTACACCACGATCGGACAAGTCCTCTGTGCTGATCTTGTGATCTCATCATTCCAAAGCAAAATTATTGTCTTTCCTATCACACCGAGAGGTTTCTTCCTTCTCCCTCTTAAACTTTCTTTCCTTTTTGAAGTTTTTTCATTATGAAATGTATTGCTCTTTAAGGGATACAAAAAAACCAAATGAACTCCTCATTCACCTAACACCCACCTTAAAAAAAATAATCATTGCTCTCCTTCACCACATACAGAACCTCTAGAGATTTCCAGCTCTCTGCAAGATAGAGGGAGGTAGCCCCATCAGAGCTCCCGAATTTCGGGACATCCCTTTGTGCTTTCCCTAATACCCTAGTCCAGAAGTTCTCGACTGGGAACCTGCAGAGGACTTAGGGAGGCTACTGGTTCCATTCTTCCACCCAAAAGACTCAGGAGCATCTGTGGCTTGGGATACATGTGTGTGGGCACCAGGCCAATAAATTATGAGCTCTGATTTCCTGGGGGACCATTGGATTATGGCTGAGTGAGAGTCCCAGCTGGGTTTGAGTCCAACCACGGTTCTGGACATCATGTCACCTCTCTGAGCTCAGTCTCCTCAGCCAAAAAGTGAAAGGTCTGAATTATTTGAGGTCTGACATATTTTGAAGACTCTTTATTTATATCAAATAATCAAAATCCAGACAACTTACATATGTACATGATTTTCAGTTTTACAGAAACTTAGAAAAATGTTTTGAGGCTGGATGGCTTCAAGATTGACCAACTGACTAACTGTACCTGAATCACATAACTTGTTAAAACACAGATTCCTGGACCTGAGGTAGGACTTCAACCAGGAAGCCCATGAATCTTTGTTTTAAATAAGCATTTTCCCTTATCCTGCTCTAGGTGCTTCTGAGACATGCTAAAATTTGATAACAGCTTTTATAAAGGAGTCCAATAAACATATTAAGCTGAGACAGATATATACAGAGTAGACAAGCCAGTTCTTATCTTTGAAAGCCATCATGGCTTGAAAAGCACTACCATAAATAAACTTGAAATTTATGCTTCACTATGCGTTGGAATTCATTAAAAAGGAAATAAATAAATTATCAGGTAAATCAGTGAGGAAATATGACTTGATGTGTAAACGTGGGCAGAGATAGGATTTTCAGGAGCAGGACTGTTGGAATGCAGGCTCTCTTCCAAAGGTGGAAGAACTGTAAGTGACTCCAGGTTTCTCAATTGATGTTTCTCAAAGTACAGTCCAAATCTCATTCAGGAGAGTGCGAATTAAAAAGTGGCTTCCTGAGCCAGGTGAGTTCAAATCCTACAGAGAGGGTCCTAGAAATCTGCATGCTTCAACGCTCTTAAAATTAAAATGAGTCCTTAAAATTAGTCTAATGTACACTGGTCAGATTTTGAGAATATTTGTTTTAGAAGAGGGAACTGAAGCTGAGGGAGAAAAGATGGATTTAGATTTATAGATGTTCTGTCACCAGAAGATGTTTTTCTCCAGTTTTGGCAAACTGTGGACCAAACTGCAAGCATAGCACTTATAACACTTAATGTCCCTGGAACTCTGGAGAGCCTACTATTTAAAGACATGGGGTAGTTCACATTTCTTTTTTAATTTCAATTATTTTTCATGTACATATACTTATGTGAATCAGCTTTTCTGTTGCTGAGACAACATACCCAACACCTGTAGTTTAAAGAAGGAAAGGGCTATTTCAGATCACAGTTTCAGAGGGTTCAGTCCATGGCTGGCTCCAAGGCAGAAACATCATGGTGCACAGGTGTGACAGAAGGAAATTGTTGGACCTACGATGGGTGAGAGTAGAGAGAGCAGGGGAAGAGCCAGAGTCATGGAAAGGCACAGGGGACACTCCCCACCTCCTGACACCACATTTGGCTAGGAACTCATTCATGGGTTAGTCCACTGACAAGTATGGTGCCCCCATGATCTAATCACTTTCTGAAAGCACCATTGCTGAATACTTCTTTGGGGAACATTTTGGATCTAAGCTATAAAAATACATTTAATGAGAAAGTTCCAATTTTTTAAGAAGCATCAAACTCCATCCTTCATACCCATATCCAATTTCTTCCTTAGCCCAACAATGTTGGGAAACACATCCCTTTTGGCTTCTTTTAAAGAGTAGTTGGTGAGAATTTGAAAGAAGTTGTCTTTTTATTAACCATCATAATCATTTTTAAGAGTATAGTTCAAGGGTATTAAATATATTCATGGTGTTGTGCAACCATCATCACCATCCATTTCCAAAACGTTTTATCTCATAAAACTTAGACTGTATCCATAAAGCAAAAGCTCTCCATTCGCCAACCCTTACCCCAAGCAGTAACCTGCTTCTACTTCACGTCTCCTTGGTTGTGACTACTCCATGCACTTCGCTTAAATGGACATGCAATATTTGTGTTTTTGTGACTGGCTTTTAATACATAGTGCAATATCCTCAAGGAACATCTACATTATAGTATGTATCAGATTTTTCTTCCTTTTAAAAGATGTATAATATTCCACTGTATGTATATAACATATTTTTCTCATCCATCAGTAGACAACTGAATGACATTCACCTTTTAACTATTTTGATGTAGTGGCACATGCCTATAATCCCAGCCTGAAGAGAGGCTAAGGCAGAAGGATCATAAGTTTAAGTCCAGCAAGGGCAACTTAGTGATTTAGGGAAACCTTGTTTCAAAATGAAAACTAAAAAGGGCTGGAGATGTAGCTCAGTATAAAGACCCTTTGTTCAATGTGCAGTACCACACACACACACACACACACACACACACACAACACTGCAGTGAACATAGCAGTGTCATTATCTCTTTGCATCCTTGATTTCAGATTTTATTCTTTTACACAGAAGTAGAATTGCTGACCATAAAGTAATCTCATTTTTAATTTTTGAGGAACCACTGTATTGTTTTCTATATTGAATATAAGATAGCAGCTATCCTGTCTTACAGTTCCACCGATAGTGCAGAAGTGTTCGAATTTCTCCACATTCTAGCCAGTACTTCTTCGGTGGTATCTCCTTGTAGTTTTCATTTGCATTTCTCTAAGGATTAATAACATTCAGTACCTCTCATGTGCTTATTTGCTATCTCTATGCTTTCTTTTGGGAAGAGTTTATTCAGGTCCTTTGTCCATTTTCCCCTAAAACACATGGTTTCCCTTTATTTTTGAGCTTTTAGTTTTGTTAGCATATATATCTTTGCAATACATAATAATCGTATTCCTTATGGGGGGTTGGTACATGCACATGACATACCTTAATTCTCCTTTGCCCACTTGGAAGTGTTTTTTGTTGGGTTTTAGGAGTTCTCTGTATCTTTTGGATATTGTTCTCTTATTAGATGTGGTATTTGTAAATATTCTCTCCCATTCTGTAGGTTATCTTTTTACATCTTAGTTGTCGTGTTGGTAGTATTTTTTGATACACAGTTTTTCTTAAATTTTATGGAGGGTTGTCTTCTGGTCAGTAAGTACCTGTCTACAAAGCTCATGTTGTCTTTGCTGTGCTTGTAAAAACAAAAACACCTGCCTGCAAGTATAAAAAATATCTTGATGGAAACTTCAGCATTAATCTTCTAGTCTGGAGCACAGGCTCTCAAAGCCTGTGGAGTTCAAGAGTGTGCACTTGGTTAGTGCTTCTAGTGATTGAGATACCAATAGTCCATATGCTTTGAGAGGTGGACTGCTGAGGGATGGTGCTCTGTTTGGAGTACGCAGGACAGGGAAAAGGAAGGCTGCTCCAGAAGGAGAGTGCAGGGTAAGTGGAGGTGTGAGGGAACATGAGGTCAGCTCTTGGCACAACCTTTAGACTTACACCATCATAGTTGTGTGACACCTGTGCATTTCTTGAGGCCATAAAATTTATGAGCTGTGCTCCTGAGTGTGTCACATGCATAATCTCAGTTAACATTCATGTTAATCTTATGGGCTGATTAGCACTATTATCTTCTATAAGAGATGCAGAATATGGAGCTCAGCAAGATTAACTGATTACTCAACAAGCTCTTTAGCTACATAACTATGTGTACACTGTAGAATTACTACACGCAGGAGTTGGACCTACCTCCCACTTGGAAATGCCAGCTAGGCAGTTGCTTATATAGGGTTAAGGTTCAGGAGGAAATTAGAAACTGGAGCTATACACATACATCATCTCTATCATATGTAGTACATATTGTTATACTATATGCATATATTCATACATATATACTATACAGATAGTATACATAGATACACAACTCATGTTATATAGTATATACATTACATGTGTATGGTATGCATTATATATTGCATATTATACATGTATGCCATATATTGCATGATAATCTGAGTGTTGATAAAATCACGGCATCCTCATTTCTATGTTCAGAAGGAACTGGTGTAGAGATACTATAGTGTACTGCAATCGCAAAGACAAAAGTAAACTTGTAGTATATAAGCGTCCTCTTTGAAAGTTAGTTGCAATGCAGAGCAGGTTCCCGCAAGGATGCCATTTTAGTAAGGTTTATTTGCTGTATTTCATCGGTCAAACAAAATCAGTCCCAGGTGGTTCATTTTCAGCCACTGAGGTTGAAAGCAGCTAGAGCCATCAGGTTAGGAGAACTCTTCTAAATGGAATTGCATCCTCTCCAGAGAAATTCAGATCGACAATGACCTGGTTTCTGAGATCCACCCCCGTAGTGCAAATAAAGCTAAAAAATAATTGCTACCACATCATAGAGTTAGGAAATATTTTTTGTTAATAAAAACTTAGGAAAGCAAAGACATCTTTCTTTTGTTGTCCTTGGAATTACTTCGTGGTAACTCTACTAGGACAATATTAAAGGATTTTTCAAGGCCACTAATAAAAAGTGGCCTTGTAATGTTAAAAATAGAAATTAGAATCAGGGTTAAGAAGTTGAATGAAGTGGAATCACAATTTTGTAAACTTACAAAATAAAGAGAGTGAGAAAGAGAGAGGAAGGATGGAGACTGACAGGAAATGGGTCATCACGTTGACAGAAATATTGCTAGGGAATTAGGATTATGCTTTTCTTTATATCCTTTTATATTTAACAAATTTTCTGCAACACAAGTATTACACTAATACAAATACATCATAGCAGAGTTCTTTTTTTCTTCCCTTCTTCTCCTTGTCTTTGCGGGCATGTCATATAGTTTACATAAGCTGAATCAGTGTATGTGCGAATCCGTCTTTTGCTTTTCTTGGTTAAATCCATATAATTCTGTTAGATAGTTTGCACATTTAAAAAGTAAGTGACATTAGATTGAACTAGAAAAATAATTTATGTTTCATCATGCCTTGCATAACTAGCAATAACTACTAGAAACAAGTATTGTTCAAAACTTGCTAATATTGATCTTGGAAGGCATTTTGATGAGAATTTTTGTGACCTTTCAGACTTCTTTACCACATACGGTGTCATTTTCTTTGGTTTAAGGCATGCTTTTATCTATGGATAACACAATTCTTGTAAATACTCATACTTTCCTTTCTGCTTGGGCCATTACATAACTCAGAGCCTAATTTGTGATTCTCCTTTAGCAACTGTGGGAAGATATGGGCTGAATCTGTTTACTGACTTTCCCTAAACCCATTGATACTATTCAACCTCTGAATTCATTTAACTCAAATTCCTTTAAATCTGTACTTTATTTTCTGACATCTTTTATAAGCCATCTGAGTTGTGTTGGGAATGGAGTGAGGTATTTCTAAGTACCAGGAAGCATTTGCATTTATGGGGAGTTTACCTATGTGTAGGTACTATTCTGAATGCTCTGCTGCGTTATCTCATAGCTATCCTTCGAGACCATGACTACCGCAACTTCCACCAGTAATCCAGGGAATAGGCATTGAGAGATTAAACACAGTGTCGGAGGCCAGTCATCCTCCAGGACTTGTGCTTTGAATCATAACTTAAATAAAATAATAAATATGACCCTTCCTATATAGCATGGTACAGCTAAGCTGCTTTTACTTGCTCACTGTTACATAAAACCTCATGTGAATTTTGTTCACATTTTAACTTTAAGCTCTTCATTTTATCTATGGGAACTTAATGCTGCTTCTGCCATTGAGATGAGAAAAAGAAACGGACCCACAGGGGGTGGAAGAGATGTGTTCGTTAAGCTGGGAGTGGAGCCACAGACGGCACATGTTTAGAAAGTTCCTCCTGGCGAGAATGAGGAAGAAGCAGGAACTCCCTGGTAGATCCCGCATCCTTAGAGGCAACATCCTGCTACTGATCACAGAACTCACATCAGAACTTGATCATTTCATCCCCATGTCTTCCTGCATTCTCTTCATCATACAGAGTATGAAGCTAGGGGTCAGGCGATAGCGGCAGCTGGCCTGAAGCTTGACATCCATGAGAGGCCGAGCCAGTGTTCAGAAGCAGACTCAGTGGTTCTGCTGACTAATGATGTGCTAACCTTTAGACTGCCCTGAGAAAGGGAGAATTTTCAGCAGGGCCAGACATGATTATTCCCAGGTGGTAAGAGTAGGGCAGGGAAACTGGCGCTTTTGCCCAGCAGAAGCTCGGATTTACCACATCTCTGTCCCATGCTTCCTTTTGCTCCGCAGTTACAATTCTAAACAGGGCTCCAGTGACCTCAGTGCCAAAGTGGTCCCGGGATTTAAGTATCTGCTTTGGATGTGCTTTTTCCCATGTCATAGGCAGCAGCCACAGGGAGCAGAGAGTTTTCTGCGCACTGTGCTAGCTCAAGATGCACAAGGCATGACGCACAGATTGAGAGACACTGTCTACACCTCCTTGTGTGTGCATGGGCCCAGCTTCAAACAGGTGCCTCTTCTCTGGCAAGACCAACCCACGCCTCTCGCAGAGAAATGCAAGTGGAGAGAACTCAGGCGCTGCACCCTAAGACACCCCAACTACAGTGATGGCCCGGGGAAGAAGTGGTGCACTGATGGCACACCTACTGTGGCTGGCTGTTTGTTATCAATGAAAGCTCTAGAAGGTCCACCATCACTGACGTAGGGTCACCATACCCAGTTAACACATCTTTCTGGCTTGCATTCTGTTACAGTTCACATAGAAACGCATTCTTTCACAGTTACATGGGCCAGATGTGTAAAATCAAAGCACGAACAGGGTCATGTTCCATTCAAGGACTGTAGAAGGGCATCCTTCCCCGCCCTATTCCTTGCTGGTGGCTTCCAGGCCTTTCTACCTTGTGACACCTTTCTGACTCTGCCTCCATCTCTACAAGGCCCTTTCACCTTTGCCCATCTCCTCTTTCTACAAGGACACAGTCATTGGATTTAAGGTCCACCAAGATACTTTTATCTCAAGATTCTTCACTAATGATATCTTCAAAGATGTATTTTTTCAACTAAGAGCATGTTCTGGGGTTCCAGAGGAGCATGAATTGAGAGGTGCACTAAGCAGCCCACTGGGCTTATCCAGGCTGTTCTGTGGTGCTCATGGAACTACCTCCTGGCAGGTGTCCAATGTCAGCACTCCCAGGAAAAACTGTCTCCAGGTGCCTCAGGACCCAAAGGAGTGCCTACCCGCCTTGGTGCTCCATCTAGGTGTGTGCAGCAGGGCTGTGGTGTTCCAGCCACAGGGATGACAGTGCATAGATACACAGTGTGGATTTGTGCAAATAACCCCTGCCGTGGGGTGCGTATTGTGTTGGCTGATTCCTGCCTCTCTGGACCATGCTTCTCCATCTTGTTGTCTATGCAGCTCTAACTTCCTAGCAGAAGGTATCGCACACACTTTCCCTATCATACCCTATTTCATCCTCGTGGCCACATTCTGAGGTTGAGCTATTCAGTGTCACCACTTTACAGACAGAGAAACTACGGCACAGATGGGTTAAGTCATTTGCCCACACACGGTGGCAGTGACTTCGGAGCTGGGACTTGAAGTAGTCTTAAGGTCTCTGCTCTGAACCATAAAATAATTCTCACTGTAAAAATTTTGAGAATATAGATAAGTAAGCACACCTGTGACCATGTTCCAATATCAAACCACCCCTCAGCAGGAAAGCATTATCTGATGTATCTCCCATTTTTCCTATAAGCGTATGTTTATATGTCCACATAGAATTATAAATTTCAGTCTGTTGAGATGCTATCAAGTTATATGCAGTATGTCAAGGTTTGGTGTTCAGTCATAATATGCTTTGAAGGGCCTTTCATATCTACAAGTGTCTGTTGCCTTCATTCTTAGACAGCTACAAAGAACTTTATGGCGTGTGCACCACAGCCTATTCAAGCATTTCCCTCTTGGTGAGTGTTTTGGTTAGAAGAGGGCTATTAGTCATATGACCATTTTAAAATTTTAATAAATTCTCTGCACCCACCAACAAGTAGTCGGAGCATAAGAGCAAGAAATAGAATTTGTAGGTCAAAATATTTATATACTCTTAAAAATGTAGTCTTACATAGTCCGCTGATTGACTGATGGATTTGTTAATTGATCTATTTTCTGAGTGGCCTCTTGCTGCCCAGTGTGCACTTTAGAGTGAGCAATATCTAGTTTCGTATCTCGTCTCTGGTACTTACCTGCCGTGTTGTCCTCTGTAAGTTAAGTAAGTTAAGTTCCCCTTGAGAATTACATGAGTGTGGAAATTTCTGACACTGTATCTGGCACATAGTATGGTTTTGACCAAAATTAGGGTTTTGGAAAATACTCATTCTCTCTTCCACTTTCATGTTTTCTGCCTCTGGAGATTCTCTGTCTTGATGTGGTGCATGTTACATTCTGCAGAGCATCTCACTACCTGTGACATGAGGTAGTGCTCCAGAGCACCATACCAAGTATTCAAATTCCCCCTCTACTAATGTTTAGCTGTGGAACCTTGGAAAAGTTAATGAACTTCTCACTCTCCAGTTTTTCTGTTTATAAAATTCTGCTAATTATGGCTCCTCTTCTCAGGACTAATCTTTTACAAAGATTAGTTTTTGAGACAAGGTCTCACTATATAATTCAGGCTAGCCTTAAACTCACTATGTAGCCCAGGCTGACCTTGAACTTATGGTGATCCTCCTGCCTCAGCCTCCCAAGTGCTGGGATTATAGGCATTTGCCACCACGCCCAGCCTGTTGCACAGATTAAATGAGTTATTCAAATCTAGTGAGGTGGAGGGCACCTATAATCCCAGAAATCAGGAGAATGAGTATAAGGATCATCGCAAATCTGAGACCAGCCTGAGCTGTGTAATGAGTTCAAGACTAGCCTGAACTACATAACAATACTCTCTCTCAAAAAAAAAAAAAAAAACCCAAGCAGCCAAATAAATAAACAAATAAATAAATGAGATATTTAAGCAAAGATCACTGTATCTGGAAGGTAGTACACATTCAAGAAAATTCAGAGCAAAAAATCTTTTTGGGCATTCTTTATAATAATACTGGACATAGAATTTTCAGCAGAATAGTTCACTAGATCTCAGCACTGGAGAAATACAGTCTAAAGAGCACTATAGAAATTTATATTCCAGAAGGAATGGATACTTTCGTCATGTCAGAACAGGAATGGTGGTGTGAAGGAAGAATAAGCATTTGCATTCTGCTCTATTTTTCACCAGCAAATTTATAGCTGTTACTTCATCCACCAGAAACATGAGAGAGATCTTGTTCTCCATCTAGTTAAATGGGGAAATCAAAGCTTCCTGAGGTTTACAGACTTGCTCAACTCCCTACAGGATGTGGCTAGGCCAGTTCCTCTGACCTCACATTTGGGTCACCACCTACAGTGTTTCCCTGGAGGCACTTTGCTTTGGAGTCATTGACTGTCCTTGGGATACCTTGGGCAGAGATTTCTGGGGCTCAGTTTCCTCCTGTGGAAAATTAAGACTGGGTTACATAATCTCTGTACTCTTAGGGCATAGTCAATTTGGATCTGTGTTAGTCAGCTTTCCCAAAAATCTCTGGAACAAAATATCTAATACCAGAAACTTAGGGAGGAAAGGTTTATTTTGACGCATGGTTTAGTCCATAGTTAGCACGCTCCAAGGCAGATGTGGCACAGCACCATGCCATGGCGAAGGAAAACTGCTCACCACCTAGCAGCCAGGAAGCAGAGGTGGAGAGGAGCTTAGGCCAGGCATACACCTTCTAGGTCACCCCTGAGGCCTCACCTCCTAATAACGCTTTCAGCTATGAACTCTTAGGATCAGTCACAGAGGCGATCTGCTGGTAAGTACAGTGCCCCATGGCACAGTCACTGTCTGAAAACCTCACCTCTGAACATGTGAGACTTTGGAGGACATTTTAGACCTAAACCATGCTGGAGCCAGTGTTAAATTGAACAGAAGCAAAGCAGAGATTTGCTGCATAATTTCAATCCTTTCTATTTTTGAGATTAGCAGGGGGGGTGCAAAGTGTATCCACTCCATCTCCTGTGCTTGCTCTTGTTCTTTTTTTCCCTTCACTCCTTCCCCTACTACTGTCTTCTGTCTCTTCTCTTAGACGCTTGCCGAATCATCACTTTCTTCTCTTTATCCTGTCCCCTACTCCCACTGCCTCACTCGTCTGGCTGCTGTCTTCGTTTTCTCTTGCCTGTTCTTTCCTCCTATGCCTGGTGTCTTCTCCCTCCCTCCTGTTCTACTTGGTGTCTGTTTCTGATGCCCCTCCCACTTTCTCCTCTTCCTTTTTACCCTCTCTGTGTCTCTGCCTCTCTTGTCTTTGTCTTACAAAACTGCTCAGAAGTTTCAGTTAAAAAATAAATATTAACCATCAGTTCTTTTTGCCCAATTCACAGTGAATTCTACTGGCAAAAATAATAGACACAAATTAAACCCACAACGGCTAAAAGCACATGGTAAAATTTGTTACTGAGTAAAAATCCATAGATGACTTGAATCTTCTTGGCTAATTTCATATATCTGCACAATTTGTACCCTGGAGAATTGGACTTGGTGGAAATAATAACTAAAAAGACAACTCAAAATGGCAGAAGTTATAAATTAGTTATAAATTAGTCAAATTTGTGTTGCTCCAAATGTTGATCAATGAATCAAATCTTTATAGAATTCAAACAAGAAAAGAATTGATTCCAGTGAAAATAGTTTTCAAAAAATCAGAAACAATTTAACTATGCTATGCAAGGCACTGATCTAGGAATTAAATTAGTTTAATGGAGTTTGCTCTGGAAAATGCTTCTTTAGTGAAAATTAATCAATGTCAGTATGATTCTGATTTTAAAGTTTGTACTGACAAACTTAGAGTCAAAGTGCTTCTAGGCCGCTTTCCTGATGTCAAATACAGTCTGCGCAGGTGGAGTCTTTCCTTCCCAAGCAGACATTTCAATGGTGGTCATGCCTCAGTGATACTTTCTGAGGGACTATGCATGTCCTTCTGCCACGCATGGATCTGGGTCTGGGTTCCTCCTGATGAGCCATCACTCTTGCTTCTCTGCACAAGGATGTAATTGCTGCCTAACGACCTCCAGTGTCACCAGAATCTACAATCACACAGCATCTTCACTTCCATTTTAACTCATGTGTCAGGCAGCCTTGTAGGAGAGCTATTATGTCCTCAACTTACAGATAAGAAAACAAGCTCAGAGAGGACCTGCAATTGGATCTCCTTGCCAGAGATGGTAAAGATGCATCTGAATCCTGTACACCAGTCTACAGTTAGCCAAATATGCAAACTGGTATAAAATGTGGGTCTATTGCTCTTCCCAGCAAGGCTTTGACATGACCTAAAAAAATATATATTCAGTTATCATCAAAGAGATGTTTCATTTTCAGAAACACTTGAGACTAGATCTCCAAAATACACACACACACACACACACACACACACACACACGTTCACTCTGGTTGCATTAATTCACCAGAACAAGTCAATGTCTTGTTAAAGGCTTCTTGAATGTTAATGAATGAATAATTAACTTTAACTATATAATTAGCCTTTAAATGTGCTGAGACCCCCAGAGAGCATCTGAAAACATTCATAAAGAGATGATGAGCTAAAACCGGAAACTTTTGATTAGGAAATGTCAGAGCAGTTTATAAATCAAGTCCCTCTCCCTGAAGGGGCTATGCTCTAACACTAGGCCATGATCTTCTCTTGGCTACTGGGTACCAGTTTTGCCAATGGGTGCCATATTGGGGGCTAGGAGTGGACTTTCAAGGGCACTGAACAGTGATAAAAGAGACAGACCAACTGAAGTAATGAGGTCAGTTATGCATATTACAAAAGCTTGTGAAGCTTTTCAGAACTGTCAGAAGCTCTGGCAGGAAACCAGCAAGTTCAAGTGCCTGAGGCCCACGTGACATCCCACCTTACTTTGCTCTTTTGCAGATTCACAGAGATGGGGGTCTTATTTCCCCCTCTCATTCTAGATAACTGTCCTTTGAAAGCATTTGTGTTTCTTGAGGACTGCTGGATACAGGGAGTGTGACTGCACCCACATCGCTGCTGTAATGACTGACCAGGCCGGGAGGTATTCTGGGCTCCAGTTCTGTCCTGGCCCTCCTGTTGGGAAGCAGAGGCATCATTTTATCTGTCACAGAGGCGGGGGAAGACAGATCTCCCTTCTGGAGGAAGCAGAAGCGGATGCAGTATTATCCTCAGTGGGTTAGGTAGGAACTCTTTCCCCATCACAGGCAGATCCTGACCTTGGAGCCTCTCCTGTCCCAGCAGGAGGAGTATTTAGCCTGGATGGTGAGGAAATGGTGTTTTCTTCTTGAAAAAGCAGAGATGGAAATATCTATTAGAGAAGAATAATGGGGCTCCCTTACCTGTGAGCCCTCAGCTTCACCGCTGCTTGGTTCTGTATGCCTGCTCCCTCCAGGGCTGGCCTTTGGTCTCCATTTTTCCAAGCCTGGCACTGCCAATTATCCAACTGCAGCCCAATCTATTACTCTGTCTTTGGCAGTCACAGCTAAAATCATCCAAATGCCTTTGGTCCAAATTGGGCTTTAGTTCAGCTGGCCTTTGCTTCTTTCTCATCCTCTGCCTTCAGCATGAAGCTGTGGTCGTTAATTCTGAAAGCCCTCCTAAAAGGAGGGGAGAGGAGCTGTGGGGGGCAAGGGGAGTTTTCTATGGCTCCGGGTAATAGATCTGTTTGGAACAGAAATGGAACAACCTATCACATCTCTTTAAATTCTGGCTCTGGCCCCGTTCTGGCCCTTTATTTCATAACATGGGGCTATAATCTCTAATCTAAATATCCTAAGTAGTACACAGGGCTGAATCCATTTACCCCACAAGTCTTATGAATAAATGACTTGGTCATAGTTGTTATGTCTGTGACCTTTGCATCAGCCTGCAAGGGCCTAAATACTGTTTTTAACTCTTAGAGTCTGGGTGACATTGTTGAATCATTTGAATGTTTGCTGCCTCAGTTCTTCATCAGACACTCAGGGGAGCAGACGATGGGAGAGTGCACCCTTCCCTGGACACTGACAGGAAGCAAGTAGAATTAGGTAACATGTCCAGTGGTCAGGACTGGATTTTTTATATAGGACACATAAAATTTGTAAACCCCTTTGCTGTAAACTCTGAGTTTGATTGAGTGCATTTGTGTTTTGAGCATTTGTTATGTGCAGTGGCTGCACATACACTTTACTTATATAACACGGCCTTATTTGCCAAAGCCCTCTGAGGGTAGACATTGCCTGCTATTTATGGATAGAATGTACAGGTGTTTTGTCCCTGACTCACAAAAGGTCTCTTTCCGGTGCACTAAAAATTTTTAATTTTTCTTTTTAACAAATAGAAATACTAATGTTCAATGACAGCAGATCAAAAGTCATCCTTTTTGAGCCACAGGAAGGGAAGGAACCAGAATGCTGCTCCCTGACCCTCTGCCTTTCCCAACACTGCATGTCTGGGCTGTGGTGTCCACTGCAGTAGCTCCCAGCCACATGTAAGCATGCATAGCAGCCTTCAGCAAATAAAAACTCAGCTCCCCAGCTACATTAATTGCATCTTAAGGGCTCCCTGCCCACAATAGACAGTGTTAATACAAAGCGTTTTTATCACTGAAGAAAGTTCCACTGGACAACAGAGGATTCGTAGTGTAGATTAGAAATATCACTGACGAGTCCTAGGCTGCCTTATTCTTTCAAAACCTTGTCTGCACAGAGAAAAAAAATAGGAAAACACCACAATATTTACGATATCTCCCTACCGTGCAGTTGTGAAATCCCATGGGATAATATATGTAAAATGCTACATAATATTTTTTATACAGTACCTTGTGAACAATGGCCATTATATCAAAGGGGTCAGTGTGACCCCAGGATGCCTTTAAACATACTAATAACTGTGGGCATTACATCTAGATATCCCAGATCTCTGTGGTCATTGATGAGAGAGAAACCCAACCCTACAGTGTCACATGTTAACATTACTTTCATTCTGATAGGGTCACAGATCACAGAGAATGAGGCCAGGAAGGGCAGGCCCATCTGTGGCTCTCCATGGCCACAGCCCCAAAACTATGTCTACGAATCTGCCCCGGGTATCCATTTAGAATCAACCATGTTTGGTAAAGAACTGTCCTGCCTTTCAATTGACAGTATAATTTTGCAAACTTTTCTCACTTTCTCTTTCTGCTCATCTGGCTGTTTACTGCTCAGCAAATTTTTCATGAAATATGGTACTAATTTAAAGAAATCTGTGCCTGTCCCTAAAAATACCAGTATAAGCTGCTGTTGGACAAATCTTGCATGGTTGTCAGGTATGTCTTTCGGTTTCCATCCCTGCAGCGCTTTGGTAGAGGGTGGGTTAGCAAGATAGGAAGGGTTTCATCTCTTGAATACCAACAGATAGTGTTAACTTTTGATGGCTCCATGAACACCTATTCTGTATGTGTGTGTTTATGTTTATTTCTTTAGGATCTGAGAGAAGAAGGGTTGTGGAGTCTTAGAACACCTTCATAAAAATCAAGATTCTCAGCATTTTGATGACAACTTTGATATGTGAAGTATTTATGTTGCAGGTACCTAGGCAATATCAAGAAGGCAAATTCCACCCAGAGCTTACAGTCCTCAGGATGCCTACGTAATCCAGGGGGCTGTTTCCCCATTGAAAGTTACAGGAAGTAACTCTTGGCTCACAGAATCACATCCCACCCCAGCTGGACCAGGATGAGGAACAACCAATGGGAAAGGAGGAAGTGGTTTAGGTCACACTGTCATCCACACCTACCCTGAGATTCTGATCTCTTACACCTACTGCTCCATGCTCCTCCCATTCATCCTCCCATCGTCCCGGATGGATTACTTTCCACCTGTTCTAACTCTCTGTCTCATAGTCCCACAGTTTCAGTACTATATCTAGAAAAGCTGTTCCCCTTTTGCTAGTTAACTCTGGGTTCTGCTCCCCACCGACAATGCCCGGTTTTCTTCTCCTGCTGCTTGGATGATCTGATTCCCTTAGAATACTCTCAGAGCCTAATACCGAATCTGACCCTCCAACTTTGGGATACAAACTTTAACGTCTTTCTGTGGGAGACACAAGTCCTGTAGTTTTGCCCCATCTCTAATCATTCCAACAACCAATCCAAACCACAAAAAATAAAAAATGAAGAATGCAGTTATAAACTTTCCAGATTGTTTCATTTCCATAGAGAGCCCTTCAGCAGCTGTCTCTCAAAGAATGCAGCATTCACATCCTCTCCCAGCCACTTTTTAGCTTTCTTTGCCTCTCTGTTTTATGTTTCCTGGTTAAAGAAAGGCAATAAGGTTGAGGATATGTCAGGAAGTTGAGTAATCTCTTACTTAGTTTTCCTACCTGCTTTAAGAGTTTGAGACATCTGTCTCTGTATTAAAGGGTGATTATTTCAGCCTCCTTTGAAATAACTTTAAAATTTGGACACAGTATGCACATTCAGATCAAGAATGTCCCCCAAAGACCTCATGTGCTCGTAAGGCAGGGCTTTTGGAGGATGACTGAATTGTGGTGGGGGGGATATAGCTGACTTACTGTTAGGATATAGGGTCTGGACAGAAGAGGCAGGTCACTAGGGGTGTCAACTTGGAGGAGCACGTCTTCCCTGGCTCTTAGCTCCTCCCTTCCTGGGACATGAGCAGCTTTGCCTCCGCTGTGCCCCTCTGCCATGGTGTTCTACCTTACAGTCAACCTACCACGGTCTCAACTGCGAGCCCAAATAAATCTCTGATCCTTTAAGTTGTGCATTTTGGGTATTGTGTTCCAGCGACAAAGAGAGTGACTCAGACAATGCATTCTCATCTATAGGATTGTGGGTAATAATTAGGCACAGCCATGTCAGTGTTAAGATCGCATACTTATCTCTTGGGAAATGCTGGGTGTATTTCCTGGGGCACTCAGAACTTTTGAAAGGATTATAGTGCTCTCAATTTTGAACTTCATGGTGATTTCAAAGTATGCACATATGTAAAAATATACTGAGTTCTTTTATTGCATATGGGCTATATCTCAATGAAAATAAATACATAAAAAAAGTATTATGTTTATTGACATGGAAATAAATTTAGTCTGTGTGAAACGAGAAAAGAAAGCAATTTGTGAAATAATTTGAATGATATAAATCTGCTTGGGGACCAATCTTCTTTTGTATATAGCATCATAATGAAATGGAATGGAGTTCACTTACTATGTATTATCTTATGGCTGCCTTGGCACTGTGTATTAGTTTACTTGGGCTGCCCTGGCAAAGTAGCACAGATCAAGTGGTTTAAGCAACAGCAAACTCCCACCTCACAGGTTAGGAGGCTGGAAGTCTGATAGCAAGCTGGTGCCAGGACCATGCTGCCTCTGCAGGTCAAGGGAAGGGTTTGTTTCCTGTGTCTCTCCTGCCTTCTTCCAGCCCCTGGGCTGTGGCAGCACGAGGCCGGTCTTCCCATGGTGCTATTTCCATGTGTGTTCTAGTTGCTCTCGGCCTTTTTTCTTTTTTGCAATACTGAGGACTGAAGGGGTTGATCTCAGAGCCTCTGCACTAGTTACATCCAGCCCTTAAAAATTTTCTTTTAAATTTTAACATAGGGTTTTGCTAAGTCATTAAGGAGCTCAGTGACTGATTTCCTCTTTTTATGTTGAAGAATACCAATCCTATTGAATTAGCACCCACCCTACCCCTGTGTGATCATATCTTAACTAATTACATCTGCAATGACTTTATCCTCAAAGAAGGTCAATTTGGGGGTTAGGACTCCAGCATATGATTGTTTTACTTTGTTTTTTGGAAAGAGGGAGGAGACATTTCCACCCACAACACCCTACAACAGCACAGTTGAGTGATTACAACAAAAATTGTGTGACCAACAAAACATAAAATTATATTCTTTACATTAAAATTTGCCGACCCCTCTGTGTGTATGTATGCATATATACATAAAAACCTTGGAAGGCTGCTTACAAATTCTCTGAGTTCCAGAATTAGGGCTAATAGAATTTTATAATTAGTTATAGAACTTAAATTTTAATGATATTTATAGTACTTTTCTATGTTATGAGTTTCAAAAAACTTATTATGTAATAATTTTTTGTAAGATAAACCAATAGCTGATACGTTTCTTTTGGAAAGAAAAGACACCATTCCTATTTAGTGCCTGTCCTCTGCCTGCACACTGCTCCTTGTGGCCTATTGTGCTCTGCTGCAAATCTTTCTAAAACAGGTTACTGCTCCCCACTGCTGAAGGTGTGAAGGGCAAACGCTCACCAAACCAGCAAGCCCGCCTGTTTACTTACTAGGGATTCTTCATATCTTTATTTAGCTGCCTCTTGTAAGTCACAGAGAAAAGGTTTTGTCTTTTATCTCCTCATTAAAAATAGATCCTTTTATGAGAAGGATGGAGAAGCCGTGAATCATCATCTCCAGCTTATGTGAAGCTAGATCGGACCTCTGAAATGGGGCCTGGAGCTGATACCAGGCCACCCGCATGATTCCGTGCTTTCTTGTCATTTCAGGAAGTTGGACGCTTTCATCTATGATGCAGCAGTCTTGAATTACAAGGCTGGGAGGGATGAAGGCTGCAAGCTGGTGACCATTGGGAGTGGGTACATCTTTGCTACCACTGGCTATGGAATCGCCCTCCAAAAGGGCTCACCTTGGAAGAGGCAGATTGACCTGGCTCTGCTCCAGTTTGTGGGTGATGGTAAGACCCCAGCCCCCCCCCCCTACTTTGAGGAGACTTGAGATCTTCTGGTTTTTCAATAGGTCTTTGTGCAATGAGTTTGCTCACTAATGAGTGCCTATCATGTGATGCATGCTTCCTTAGGGTGCTTAAAATGGAATGCAATTCTAGATAGCTAAATTTAAAAAAAGAAAATGATTTTAAGGATACAGAAGCAGCTCTCTTAGTGAATTTAAGAGGGTTGAATGAGTAGATTTAGAACAAAACAAGAACAAATAGGTTTAGAACAAAATAAGTCTCAAGTCTGCAAATCCAGAGGTCCTCTCTCTAAAGAAGTGGTCCTCAGTGGAAGAGGGGCGATTTTGTCTTTCTGAGAACATTTGGCAATGTCTGGAGGCAATTTCATTGGCCCCAACAAGCAAGCTGTTGACTATAACATCTAGTGAATACAGGCTCGGGATGAAAGAGGTTGGCAAACATCTTACAATGCCCAGGCCACCCCCGTGTATCTCTAAACATAGAATTATGTGACCCTAAACATTAAGTAGTATGGCATTGAGAGATTCTGCTCTGGAGTATTACATAAGTAGGCTGCTAAATTCCCATCTCTATTCTCCAAATTCTAAATTTCAAATTACACAGAATTCCTCATCAGTTTTGGGTCAAATACTTTTTTCTGAACCCATCAGGGCTGACTAAGGGGTGGAGTCATGTTGTGTTCCTTTTTGTCATCCTATGGAGAAGCAAAGCAGGGCAAACTCTAGAAAGAGGATGGGCAGAAATCCTGTAGCTTTTTAGTAGAGCCCATCCCTAATACTGTCTAGCATGCAAAACACACAGTTCCCACCTTCCCAAAGATTATAGGGGATTAAGCCACTTGTGGATCTGTACATCCCAGTGTAATGACTGTGGTTCTAGAAGAATTTCCTTCATCCTTCTCTGCTTCAGAGGGATCTCACCACAACCCAGGGATCCCTGACATGGCTTCTAGAACCCAATCATCTGAGTCATGGTTTCTTCGTGAATTGCTACACTGAGATAAGAGGAGCAAAGTCAACATAGAGAAGAAGTTGGCACCAGAAATTTGCTCAGTGTGAGGAAAATATGCAAGCTCAGGGCAAGGGCCAGAAGCCCTATTCCAGAGGCTATATTCAGTGATGACTGCATCATATTCTATGCTTGTGTAGAGTTGAGAGAGGAAAATGTAGCAACCACCAAAGCTGAATGCAGTATGGGCAGAGGTTACTGCATAGGATTGCTGTGAATTTGAATGGAGCATGGAATTTCTTGCATCTTTTCCTCCTCTGACTACACCCAGAATTAAACCCTGGATTCTCATAATGCCATCAAGCATGCTAAATGTGTTTTATATTTAACTCTCAAATAAGTATATCTGCTTCTCAGAATTCCCTACAGGGTATTTGTGCCTTCCTCAGATCACTGGTTATGTTCCATGGCAGTAATGGTGATTTGTAGCTGTGTTGGTCAGCTATTGCTGTTAAATCTTAAAGGCATACAGCAATAAGTATTTAGTTTGCTCATGGGAGCTCTACCTCATGCTGGAGTGGATTTGACAGCTCTAAACCTGCAAGCCAGTATGTCAGTGGTGTGACCTCTTCCCCACGGCTATTTATTCTGGGTTCCAAATTGACCAGCCATTGGTTACCTGGGGAATCTCTTTCCTCTGCTGGAAGAACAGAATGGACACTTTATAAGTCTATGCACACTTCAAGTCTCTGCTTCATTATATTTTTGTCTGTTAACATTCTCCCATCTAAAGCAAGTCCAAGCCCCAAGTCAAGAGATTAGAAATGTATTCTTTTATGGGTAGAGATGTACAGTTTTGGAGGGAGGTTGACAACTAAAGATTTAAGGCCAATTATTCCCTCTACTGCTTGGGTTGCTTAAGCACCTTTACATGCGGTGAACTATTCAGCATGAAGAGTATAATCTCCAGCAGTAAATATCACAGAATTTTGAGCATGCAGGTAAATAAGTGTAGGGATAAGCAGTTGATGTTAGGATGTATTTACTTGGAAGGAAACTTTTAAATATGACAGGTATCCGTCAAAAGACTGAGTCCTACCTCTAACCCTATCCATCTTTCTTGTTTCTCTTGCAAGATCTGTTATGAAACAGCTAACACATTTAGGGAATAGGAGACATCAGTTGCCACACTTGGTGCGTTACAAGTGTTCTTTAATTTAATCTATATAATAAGCTTATGAAGTTAAACATTGACATTCCCATTTTACAGAGGAGGAAGCTAAAGCTCAGGAACCTTGTACATCTCCTCACTGTTAAATGCAAATGTCTTCACTTAATGGGCTTTATTCTGGAAGGGGATCAATTAGGCAAACCCTCTGTTTCATTTATGTTTCTGAGATATCTACCTAAATTTACTACTTAGAGAATGTCCTATAAATTTATAAACTCTTTAGGAAGAGGCAATTTAGTGCCTATCTTAACCAAATCTACATTTGTCCTGTTTACAAAAACTTCTGTGAAAGGGATATCTCCCTTAGGCTCCGTATACTCATCTGTGAATGGGTTCAGACATGTTTACCTAATAAGATTCCCATGAGGAAGAAGCTGGAAAATTTTCACGCAAAGAACTTAGTGTAGCACAAGACATTCAACATAGAAATAGTTCAACAAACATCAGCTGTCACCTTCATCATCACATTACTATCATCACCATCCTCGGCAGCAGCAGTATTTCCACGACTCCTTGTTACCATAATCACCAACTCCGTGATCCTCGTCCTCATCGCCGTCATAACTGCTGTCACCTCTATCAGAGCCAACATGCTCCTCCTCCTCACCACCATCTTGTAACACCCCCCCCGTTAACACTATCACTATCTATGCATAACTTTTGTATTCAACACAGCTCTTTAGCGTTGCACTCACAGTAATATAGTCAAGTTGTATCGTGGAAACGGTCTTCATGGTGATTTGTAATAAAAGGTCTTTGAAGTACCCTGTAGATGCTTACTTGCAAAACATCTAGGTTCTTACAGATATTTCATATCCTGGGTTATTTCTCTCCTGGTCATACTGTCAGAGTTGGGAAATGTGTCTTTCTTCAACTTCATCTTTAGAGGCCATCTGGAAGCAAAAACATAAGAGAGAAAATGATATTTCTCCAGGGGAGCATCTTAAGATAATCTTCCCGGAAAGCCATGTCCAATTCTGAATGTCTCTCTAGGAGTAAATACATGAATTAACACAGCTGCATAAATATTTCACTTATCTTATGCAGCTTCAGCAGGATTAATTATGCTCTAAAATTAGACCTGTAAAGAGCACAGTGCCAAGCAGTACCTAATTATTATTCATCCTTTAGAATAGAGTGTTTATCTCTTGTTATAGAGTAGTTTCAGTGGACGATTACAGGTCTAATGAGTGTCAAAAGTATTAAAAAAATTTCCTAATAAGCTGTGTAAATATAACCTTTGAATGGAGTATTTAGTTATTGGAGGAACCTCTTGCATGAAGGCTGCCAGGCATTTCCTTAGGAGGAAGGGCTACTGATGTGTTTTGAGGTAAACACAGATGCCCCAAGTGATCTTGCTTCCTTCTCCAGTCTAAGTGTGTCCTTTCTGAGATGGTGGAGTGCATCATGGGCACTTTGGTTCTCAGGAGTTTGGAAACAGTTCTCACAGGTACTTTTCAGCCTTAATCAGCACTCATACCCAATATCGTTCTGGAAACAAACACCTTTCTGGGCACTAATGTTTTAAGAATGGGTTGCCACAGTTTTTCTTCTTTCCTTCAAAGGGCTTACAGTACAGATGGTTGACAGCATACAAGCTTAAAATATCAAACTTTAAAATAGAAACACGTTTGTAATTATTTATACATACGAATTCATATATACATGCATATGTATTCTTCTTTATTCAGGTGTCCTGGGTGGTTAAGAGGGTGGTCAAGTGGGTACACAAGACATACGAGATTATTTTAAAGGGAACTGAATGGGCAGAATAAGTCATCAGGGTGACATGTAGCCCTATTTAGATGAAGAACAGCATGGACAAGCATTAATGGAAACCACAGGGATTCCCTCATCCAGCAACTGGCAACTCTCTGTTGAGTGCCTGATATATCCCTGACGCCTAAGACTTGTCACAAGTGAGAACACAAAGACCGTGTGAGCCTGGGACCTAAAGACATGTATTTCTGGCTTCAAAGTGGTGGTGAACAGGGATCTTTTAGGTTCCTTCTACCTCGTGGATTTTGTGATTTTTTTAAAAATATGGTTTTGAAATCTGAAGGGACTTTCTTGGGTATAGGAGCTAGAAAAAGATGCTAAGGGAATGAGGCTGCATAACTGTTATTCAGAAGCAAGTGGTGCTGGGAAAAAATAAGAAAATTATTTTTGAGCTCCTACTCCATGAGTTGGTACCATGGCATATGGCGCTAGCTGTGATATCTGGGTAACTCTTCATATAACATTGTGGAGTAGATCCTATTATCTCTTTTCAGAGTAGGAAAATGAGGCTGAAGTTGGTTATGTGAGGTAGAGCAGTGTGGTTCCCGTTGACCATCCATAAGGATCTTGTACAAAGCAAAGATCTTGGTATCAGTAAGTCTAGAGGGGTGTTCAAGGATCTGCATTTCTGACAATCTCACAGGTGATGGTGCTGGACAACGGACAACATCCAGTATAGATTTTAAAGGTGTAAGAATTTACTCAAGTTCATCGGATTCTAGCTCTTATCCCCTTGCCATTAAACTACGTGGGCTGTGTTCACTATTAGTACTATTTATCGTTTACCACTGAAAAGCATTTAATGTTCCTCTCTTTATCTTTGTACCTTGCTCAGACTTCGTGGTTGTGTGTTTAGTTTTAAACTCAGAAATACGTTTCTTATCCCTGGTATCTAGTCTGAGTTCACTGGGTAAGTGAGACTGAACATATTATTACATGAACAGAGTGTCCATATATTTTATAAATGATTTATATCATATATTCCATTGCATGTATCTATTCGTATAGATTTAAAATATTTGTGAGATATTTTAAAATAGGACACATATCTCATATTACTATCTTCAAAAGGGTGACCAATTCAAAGAATTTTGATGAAATTGTCGGTTATAACACTAGCCAGTGACCCCAATTATATCATATGCGAGCATAACAACAGTGATCGATATCACATATGAGCTGTTTGAAAGATACCACACGTATCATTTCAGTTGGGCAGGTACACTTGGTTCCCTCTGTCTCTTTTATCCCTCAACATGGCCACCAAATGTTTCAAAGATTCATCTGAATTATTAGTGGATTGGAAGGGACTACAAGCTTTGCTGTCTGTTAATGAAGGACCTTCTTGCAATCGATTCTAGAGCTTTGGAAAACACTAACCCAGGATAATGCTGCTCACAGATCCCTGAGTAGGGGAAGGTGTTGGAGGGGAGTCCATGCAAAGCCAAGTCCCTGCCTCAGAGTGGGTTAGTGCTGACACCCTCACTCCTTCTTTGTTCGCTACTCTTCCACTGAAGCGTGCAGGATGGCTTTTGATAGCCAGGGACTCCATGCTGCCAGCTGGAGTATAGAGTGTTTGTGATTGCAGTTCTTTGTGTATCTAATTAGGATTTTCATAAATTGCTCTGGGGCCTTGGATGAGTTGCTAATATCTTCAACACTTCCCTTGTCCAACTTCCCAGTGTAATTATCTATGGGCTGCTGTCTGAGTTTTGGGGAGAGCTGGACACCCCTGTATCTTGTTTTGTAGTGACTGCACATGCTTCTCTTCCAAAGGCAGCGCATCTGAGAGGTCTTTGTAGGCTTACAGCTGGCCTGGAAATGGCATGGCAGTGTATGTTGAAGAAATTCCTAAGTGCTTCACCCCAAAATATTTGACCTTTTCTCAGATAAGCGTAGAATCTTGATGCAACCTCCTTTAAAAATAGAGACCATTCTACCTTCTCTTTTTGACTCCGTTTCCTGACTTGAATCCAGTCCATCATTCAGACTTTTGGATTCCTCAGAAAGCCTTGCTTTAAGACCTCTAAGGGAAGTTCCCTTCCTACAAATTCCCTGAGTTCCAAGCTTATAGCGTCCTTGCAGCATTTGGCATAGCAAGAAACGTAAAATAGGTAACATGAAGGATTCACAGTTTTTGAGGCATGTAACCTTGGGGTTCTCTGAGTCTCAGCTTCCTCATCTTTCAATTAGATTTGTTTGAAGATTAAATCCAAGAATAAACATAAAGAAAATAGTCCAATTGATGGGATAGCGAAGAAACTAAAAAGGGAAATTTTAAAAGATCCCTTGAGATAAATGAAAATAGAAACACAACACTCCAAAACCTATGGGATATAGCCAATGTGGTGCTGAGGCGGGGGTTTATCACCGTAAACACTCACATGAAAATGTGGAATGACTGTAAAGAAATCAGCCTGATCCCAATTGTGCTTTAGATGTCTTATCATTTTGGGCCTCTGCGTGTCTCATAGCCCACTGAAGTACACTGAACTCTGTCTCTTGAGGGCAGATGCTATCCATGTGCATTCTTTTTTCCCCACTCTTCCCTTCCCTCAAGACTCACAACAGAGGCAGTCATGCAACAGAAGCCCAAATTCATTCAAAGAATAAATGAATGGTTTGATTGTACTGTAGATGTACGTTTCTAGGACTTGTCTCAATACTTGGATATCTTCTCTCTAAGAGTATTGTCTTAGCTACATTTCTGTCATTGCTGAGACAAAATATCTGACACTCAAAGTTAAAGGGGGAAAGGTTTTTTTGGCTCAGAGATTGTAGAGTTCTCAGTCCATAATCAGGTGGCTCCAAGGTAGGGTGGCATGGCAGACAGGTGAGGAGAAATAGTTTATGGCAGGCAGAGGTAGCAAAGTAATAAGGAACAACCACAGATCTTTCTATCCCTTATATCTTATCCAGGTTACTTACAGCAAGTACACTCACAACCTTAATCGTATACCCTTGATCTTAGCATTGCACCATCAGTCAGTTCCAGCATCACACACTCGAGACCCAGCCACCTCTGAAAAAGACCCCCCTATGCCACATGGACTTTGAAGGGATATCTAAACACAAGCCACAAGTATTATTTTCTTAAAGAAGGACACTAGATGCCTGTAGAGAAGAGATACAAAGAGGTAATCATTTAGCACTGTCACATCTGACCATCTTTGGAGCCCCTCTATCCATTCTAAGACAGAGACAAATTTTTCCTTTATCTAATTATGTGTGCTGTAATAGTAAATAGTCCTACTTTACTTAATCTTTTAAACACAGTCTTCTGTGATGGGTAGAACCAGCAAGATGGTATATCCTTTAACATTTAAAACTTGAGTGGATCATAAGTTATGCAAAGTCCAATCATAGGAAAACTGAAGCCCACAGAGGATGGATAGGACCTTGCTAAGGCTGTGCAATGGAAGAGTGGCAGGGAGAGGCTAAAACCCATATTTCCTGCCTCCTACACCAATGATCTTTAAAAACAAAACAAAAGGAAAACAAAATATGTGATGATCCATTGTCTTGCTCCTGCGGGGGAAGATTTGACCTCTGTAGTAGGAACAAGAGACAAGGGCAAGTTAGATTATCTGTAACTATGGTGACTTAGAGCCTGGCCCATTCATCACACCTGCAGTAAAATGAGCTCTGCGCCATTTCCTCTATCTCCCCTCCTTGCATTTTGTACAGTATGTGCAGTGTGGTCTCAGGACACTTGCCGAGCACGTCCCAGTTAAGACCTCATTGAGGGCAATGGGGACGTTCCCTCTTCTAGATGACCTCCAACATATGCATGTGTCTTTTTTCCCATTAGTGCTGGGGATTGGACCCAGGGCCTTGTACATGTCAAGTACACATGTGCTCTGCTACTGACCTACCCCAAGTGATATCTTTTTTGTTAACCAGTCTTGTTTACATCATCTCATTCTGGCCACCATACAGATGTCACCCGAGATCAGGCCCAAATCCCTTTGCCAAGGGGGAGTTTGTGAATTGGAGCTAAATCCTGTCTTGCTCTATTAACATATGGTTTTGTTCACTGCAATATCATTAGCATAAAGGGAGGTTTCTAAACCCTGACCACTGGGAGAGGAGTGAGGTCAACAGGTGCATTTTCTGCCAAACTGAGTCACATTCCCACTCTGTTCTCTGCTGTTTCTTCCTATAGGCCCTGGGAATTGAAACACTCAGCTCTTTCCTTCTCATTCTCTCTCTCTCTGGGTATTTGTGCATATATACATGTATGTATTGTGTACATCTGATCAATCAACGCTTGTTTTCCAAATTCTCTGACGTTAGCCTGGAATCCCGGTATTGCTATGTAACTCTCATCCATGGAAGTCAGTACTCAGGGTTCTTCTATTTCCGTAAAATCAAAGTTAGGTTCTGGGTTGTAAGAATCAGTCTCTTTAATTAAACCTGGGAAAGAGTGGCCAGGAACTGTACCTGTGGGCTCAGCAACTAGAAACAAGGCTAAAATTTGTGCCTCATTCTGTTGGGTAGTGATCGAGGAGGTGAACAAGAGAGTGTTTTTCTCAGGGTTAGCAAAATCCCACAGCCAGTTCCAGCCACTAATTGTTTTTGGAAAAAATACTGTTTTTGAAACGGAGGTACGTCCATTCATTTAGGTATTACCTAAGGCTGTCTTCACATTGCAAATGCTATGCTGAGCAGCAGCAATAGAAGTGTTTACTTTTAAGTACTTTATAGACAAAACTTTGATGACTCCTGCTGTAGGCTGTCTGGAGGAAAGCAAAAAGGGCAGACATAACTGAAAATTGTATGTCTCGCAGTTCTCTTAAAGGAAGGGAAAAATTATCATGAGACTAGAAAAAAAGAAAGGATGAGTAAGAAGGGAAGGGAAGAATAAACAAAGGTATGTAAGGAGAAAATAGGAGGAAAAAAGAAAGGAGAGAGGAAATGACAGGGAACAAAGAAGAGAACAACGTCAAAAAGGAAATAAAGCATGGAAAAAGAAGAGAGGGAGAAAGGAGAAAGCAATGAAAAGATGTCAAAGAAAGGAAGGGGCAGGAGAGGAGAGAGTAGAGAGGGATGTTTGCTAAGTGACTAGCTTAGACATCTTTAGCCTGGTATCCACAGAGCAGGCTGGATTTGTTCAGTTAAATAGCAAACCACGTTGCAGATAAAACAGGAGACTAAGCTGTCCACTCCCATGTCCTGGCTCCAGGGTGGTTGTGCAAACCACAGACCACCAACTGATTCCCTCCAGCCTGGGAGAAAGCGCTTCTCTCTTGTACTGGCTTCCCCTGCCAGCAGCTATTCCTAACACGGGTCCCTAGGTCCTCAAATGATTCAGAGCTGCCCTGTTGTAACCATCAGCCTTAGCCCATTTAAAGAGATAAATGCAAAATGAAAATGGAATGAGATTGGTGGGGAGAGGAGGTGCAGAGAATCTGTGAATCCCTTTGAGGGGATATTTCCATTGTTCTAAATGAAAATAGCTCTCCAGCTGCCATTGACCTTTATATTTTTATGGATGTGTATAATAAGGAACAGTTATGGAAGGATAAGTATGTGTCACATAATCATCTAAGTCTTTATATGTGTGAATGTTGTTTAGCCCTCAAAATGACTAAGTGGCAGGAGTTATGACTATTACTTCCTGTTTACAGATGAGAAAACAGAGTCACAGGTAGGTTAAGGAAGGTGTCCAAGATCGCCGAATTCTTAATGGCAGATTGGTGCCTGTGCAAAAGGACAAGAGATCTCTGGTTTTACCATCACATAATGCTGCTTCTTCTTTAGCTGCCAGAACTCTCACAGGCATTTTTCTCAGCTAGAAAGGGTACAACTATGATTGAAACACAGGTTGGTGAGACTCCAGATTCAGTATTCCTTCTTCTTTTACTGAAAGAACAACATCAGTTGCAGACCATAACTTTTTCCTGTTTCTCTGTGGCAAAGTAGACTTCTCCAGGCCTCAGGCCCAAGCACTGTGGGAATAGACCCAGCCTCATTTTTGAGCTTATTTAACCCTGGCAGTTTGGGAAAAACTCAGGACCTAGAAGCAAGAATGAGGTAAGGAAAGAATGTCATGATGAGAAGTCAGATGTTTGGCCCCGATACCCATATGTACCAGCATGCAGAGCTCCCTCTCCAGGTTCTGAAAGGCCCAGCTTGGCGGCCGGAATCACTTCTTCCCCACAGAGCTTCTCAGAGCTGCATAATCTCTAGCATTTGAGAATATTATTGTTCTTTGCTAAATGTGTTTTAATCAAATTGAGACTTCAAAGGCAGAAGTCGCAGTTAGGGATGAATGAGGTGACTCCGCAAACTCTAATCAAATTAGGTGCCATTAACAGTGCCCCCCCCCAGTTTATTTGCCCACTTGTTCAGTCATTTATTCTCTCTTCTGGTTGTTCATTAACAATGAATAACAGCATTTTCAAAACCCTAGGTGGTAGGATATAAAAATGATTAAATATTTCTGCTCTGTTGCTCTTACCTACATTTTTATGCCTAGTAGAATCACTCGAGGCACTTGTTGAAAATACAGATACTTCATTTTCACCCTTCTAGGGCATTTTTTACATCCTATCTGGGTGCTTATAGTACACAATAAGATTTAAGAGTTAGTCTTTAGAATAATAATAGTCAGCACTTAGAAGCATCTTGCTCTTGACAAATGCCAGATACAAATGTCATTGATCAACATATCACTCCACTGGGGTTGGATCTTTGCCCTGTGTTTTATTTATCCTCTTTCTCTAAGCATTCTGCCCTGGAATCACACAGAAACCTCAGAGAGAGTGAGAACTTGAGGATAAATGGTGCAGAGCTTCTGAGCATGGCCCTGTGTGAGGAACACAGGATATGGAGGGAAGAGTATGAACAGCAAATGTGGTTACATAGGCTTTAATCTTCAGCCTCTTCATTCAGAATAGACATAAAAGTCTTTATTGCTTCCAAAGATTTACTTCCATTCATTGACTATAATAACAGTGTTAAAAATAAAGCAGGCCCAACTGAAAGCTCTACGTTCTCTGGGCAGGAGCTGAGCCAGTGCTGCTATTAATTTAATTGCATGTGGGTGTGGGTGCCATGGTCCTCCCGCTTCCTAACACGTGGACACGTGGCCTCACTTAAAGGCACTTGAGAATAATGGATCAAGGTCATTACTAATGAGGGTTGGCTGAGTTTGATTTTGTGTATAGATTTCATTATTGCTTCTGCTGTATGTGCATGAGTTTTGCTTGCACATAGGCCTCATTTATACATAAAAACAGCAGCTTGGGTGATACTCAAAGAGACTGATGATGAATGGCCATTTTAATGCCCCTGCAACTAAGTCACTTTGACCTTCTTACAACCCAGAAACTATATGCAGGGCAGACTATTCATTCAGAAATGCAATATTTTCAAAGAAATGTGTCAGTCCTAAGCATAGATTAGCAATAAAGGGCTTAACTGCTTCTTCATTGGCCTGTGACCAGATGGTACCATAAAAATTAGACTTGTTTATCTCCCTCCTAATTTTAACCAGAGACATATTTGGCATAATAATGGAACAGTACTTACTTAAGAAACAGATAAAATCCATAAATATCCAGGAGAGTCATTAACTCTCCCTCACTGTGAAAGCTCTGAGGATTTTCATCTGTGTAAGTGCCCAGTGAATGTCCCAATAGGCCTGTTGAGACACAGAGCCACATGGTTTATCAGTCTGACACCAGGATTCAAACAAGGTCAGTGGTGCCAAATCTGAGCCTGACAAGCAGAGAGTCACTTAAATCAGTCAAAGTCAAATGTCAAAAGAATCATCAGAGAGGAAATAAGACTTAATGAATGGCTTGCTGGTAAGTCAAAGAGTGAAGGCAAAGCATTGTGCAAGATTTATAGGCTGGATAAACAGTGGGCCCAAGTCCCACTCAGTCAACAGCGTTCAAGATTTTCACTTGGAAAGGCAGTATGTAAGAAGAGTGATCAAAATAAATGCTGAATGCTTAAATTTCCAAAAACTATTATAGTAAAAGACAAATTATTAATCCCCCTTAAAATACTTCCCCTTGCTGCAAAACACTTATTCCATTACTCTAGCCACTTTCTGAATTTGTTGTGGAAGTCCTCTTTCATGAGTATTTGTACAAGGTATTATCAAAATATAGTGAATGCTGCTACTGAATGCCATCCAATAAGCTGAGAGCCGTGTCACGCATTCTGGTATAATTGCATCCACCCCGTTCATGGGGTCTGACACTGTACAATATTTGGCTCCTCCCCAAATTCAAGGTGAGCATGAAAAGTAAACAGTTTGAATGGATCCAGAACAACAAGGTAGCCATGACAGTGTAACCAGAGACTTTCAGGAAAGAGGACTTCTGGAACTGCTTCAGAAAGTGGCAGGAATGATGGGATAAATATGTTCAAATGAGGGGGAGTGTTTTGAGGGAGACTAATTGTCAGATGTCTTTTACTGTTAATAAATTTTTAAAATTTTAAACATTCACATTTTTAATCACGCCTCGTTCTTATATATGAGGATATATCCATCTATGCACTTATGCATAAATACAATATATTTCCACATATATATGTGCATATGATCATATATTTTCACATATACATGGAAAATTACCCTGGTCTACTACCTTTACATAATTGTATTAGCTCCTGGTCCCTGTTAGTTGAAGACCTATTTCTTTAAACAATTATAATTATGGGTTGTATACACTTTATTTATTTATTTATTTATTTTTTAGAAACATAAAAGTAAAAAAACCTATTGACAAACAGACACCCATTATCATAGAAAATAGTACAATCACAACTAATCTATAGACAAGGTGATATGGTCTCAACAGTTGTTGTTGCTTTATCCATTGATATCTTCGAATTGTAGATGTATGGACCCATATACAGACATGCAAATTTAGTCAGACAGTTGATCCTCTC